>VYYJ01002206.1:0-23138 GCA_021029165.1 Cyphoderus albinus | reverse complement strand
ACATTATTGATTTACAATCATTATTTTAACATTTTCTTCTTTGAGCAATTAATTTTTAAGTAATCATCTTTGATTTGATTGGAGTTGGTCTTCAGGGTGGTTATTTTAGTTAATTAATAAAATGAATGTTGTAAGGATTTGATTAAGATGATGCTGAACCACTTTATAAAGTAATTGATGATCGAGTTACTTAATTTAGATTCTTCTTGATCAAGTGATGACGCATGAGTAGGAAAGGCGTTGCAAAACCGGAACCCAAATACAGCCCGAACTTAAGAAGCAGAAGTTTCGAGTGGGAGGTGTCGAACGGGAGATTCTGGTCAAATTAAATTAAAGAAGGATTAAACTAAAGTTAAAATAATTATCATTGGTCAGTCATACTGCTAGGATTTTCATTTATAAAATAAATTGAACAAGAAAAAAATTAAAAGACAAAACAAAACTGATGAAACTCAAATACAAAAACTAATTATAATTTAACTTTAATCAATAATTAATTACCTTCCCTGGAACACCCCCAACATCGTGGTGATCATCGCTCCTCTTCGGAGTTGTGGAAATCTGCCGCCGCCGCAAGGACGCACCCCACATTCCAACTCGTTGAAATAACTGAAAACGTTAGTTAATTTTTACATAAATATTTAACTAAATTAACAATTAAACACGTTGATACCAATGATTTAAATGAACAATTAAATCAGAATTAATACAAGTATCAAAAAGTCCAATTATTTACATTTTACAATCAAAACATTTAACTTACCTTCATTTCTTTTTCAATCTGATCCCTTGAAAGATCCTCCAATTAATTTAACCTGTTAATGGCACAATTAAAATTAAAATTATTCTTTTCTGTTCACTATCCACAATAAAATCTTGGACTGCTCTCAAAATTGACAATTTAAAAATTAAAACGACTTTTTAATTAAAACAAGTTTTTTACCTTTTCTGTGATAAAATGATTTTAGGGCGATAATTAATAGATTACTGCATCAAACTGTAATTAACTGTCGCACAGTAATTGAACGTTGATCTCTTTAACAAACACTTTGTCAAGTTAATGAATGAGCAATCTGGAGGAGGAGCAACGAAAAGGAATCTGGTTGAGAATTTTAGCCGGAACTTGCACAATTTTTTTAGCTAACGTCAAACCTCTCGATTGTTAGATGAATATAAAAATATGTGAATCATAATTAAATATAATATAAGATCTATTATTGCACTGAGCAAACTGCGGAACTGGGATCAGCAATGGCTGCTGAAGATGTCGTTGGGTTCATGACGCCCGCGGTACTCCCGCCCACGCCGACGCCCGGCTGTGGTATCGCCATAGGCAGGTTCTGTGTCGGGAGGCTTTGGCGTTTTGGAATGGAGCTCGGAAGCATCGTGTGGTCACGAACTCTTTGCTTTGCCTCGGGGCTCAGGTGGTAGATGGCACATTTCGTGAAACATTGGAGAACCTTAATTAAAATAATTAAGTTTACTAATTTACATTTCACTAAAATACAATTTAAACGCATTTTTATTTACCGATTCTCCGGATTTCGCCGACACCAAAAATGACAATGGAACCTGGAACTCCTGCGCGAACCTCGTGTGTGCGTCTAACCTCACAGTCCTTAAATGCTCCAAGTCACCCTTTGACCCCACAAGGGCGATACTGGGGTCAAGGCGTTTTTCCTCGGCTAGGCTGTATACAATGGGAATCCATTTTCTCAGCTCGTTCAAACTCGTCAGGTTGGTCATGTCGTAGGTAAAAATGAACACGTCGATGCCATGGAGGTAGATGGACAGCATCTTGGACTGCAGGGCGCTTCCGGCTATGTCGATGATTATCAAGGTCACGGTGCCCAGCGGCTTCATCGACATTCTCCGGGAGTAGAAATCGCAGCCCGGTGTGGGATTGTATTGACTTCCGTGGAACGAATTTTCCACGAAACGTTTCACTATACATGACTATATTTAGAAAAAAGATAATTAAATTATATTATTTAACTCTTATTTTTAATTGTCGCTTCCAAATGTTTTTTGGAATACCTTTCCAATACAAGGCGCTCCCACGATGCCAATGCGCACTTGCTTTCCTTCCAGTTCCATTTTCTCGTCTTTTTTCCTCGATTAAAAACTAATTGCTTCAATGTTCATTTGCTTCAGTTAATTGCGTTATTTAATTATCCGCTTTAGAACTGGGTGAACAGCAAACAGTTTTAGCTCTGTCTGGAACACTATTCTGGAATGGAAATAATCCAGCATAACAAATCGTGTATTGTATTTGTGTTTTTGTGTAATATCAAAGTGTCCCCTAATGCCAGTCAGTCATCGTCATCATTTTTGTCCAAAAATCGATAAGTTTCATTGATTTCGTTAAGTTAAATGGTACACCACCACCTGCCTAGCTGCTACCTGTTTTTTCACTCTGGAACTTGGAAACTCCGTAACCTGAAGTCTTTCTTTGTGTGGATGTGGAATATATTATTTATTATGAATTAAACGGTGCTTTGCATGTTTGCCATGGCTCATGACTCACTCATGGTCCTGGACACATTTTTTATTTCATCCATTCCGATTTCGGATTATTCGGATATCATGAGAAACACAGAAAAACTTTTGCTAGTCTCACTCATGTCAGTCTCATCTTGCCCCGTGTCCATTACGATAATATCTCTGTCTGTCTGATCTGATGGCTTTATTTTTCTGGATTCTGGACTTTCCCATTGCTCTCTGCATATTTATTTTATTATTACAGCGAATTTTGTGATGTGATGAATGACATGATGTCATAAATGATTAAAGTTGATGTCACTGAGTAAAATGTGGCATTTTTTATTCTGGAGAACTTAATCAATGATCGCATTAATTTTTTCATTAGGTACAAAATTCAATGTGAAGGTGACGTGATGACATGATAATTAAAAAGCGAATGTGAATATTACCGGAATTAGTTATGAATGAATGAGCGGATGTGTTTTAGTTTTCACTTATTACTTCACACTTTTAATTGGTGACGTTAAAAGAGTTTAACTGAACTGTTCACCTTACTGGAAGAGGTGATGAAATGATGGTGTCGATTCGATACTACATCGACGCATTCAATCATTTTACGTCAAAAACAAAGTCGAAGCCGAGTAAAGCGCCTGGCTGGAGCGTGATATTTTGTGATAGTTATGATAACCAAGCAAAGCAAAGCTTGAACCAATCAATTAATACCTAAATTAAATTATGATACTCGATGAACCCCACACTCACACTTCCATGAACCAGCAGCATCTCATCTCATTAAAATTTGGTTTATTTCAAAATGGGTCAAATCAACTTTTTAGCAGTGACGTTGGTATTCAGTACATTAGTGATATCATTATAGAGTTGGGGTTAGGATTTGAGCTTGAGACGTAATTTTTTTTATAATTTGTGATCATATCTATATCTTTATTAGTATGTATCGTGTGTGATGCAAGAAATCCTGGAGACATTTAATTACATTTAATGCATTCATACTACTTTATTACGATGTAATCCAGCTAATCCAATGAATATAAAAAAGCTTAATCCCACCACACATCTTTATCAGTTCGCATTCTCACTTAACACCTCGAGGAGACCTGAATTGAAGACGTTTTTCTCTCGTAATTAATTTAATTAACCAGTTACAAAAATGTGGTACGGCGTGCTCGAGCTGATTTACTCCCAACTCATCCTCCAATTTGTTTCACATGGAGGTGATCCCTCAGCAGCGATAAAAAATACTACAAAGTAAGTAAATTAAATCAACAAATTAGTTAAAGTGGCAAAATAATTATTTAATGAATTGGTACCGTATATTGATATTAATAAATTTTTGACAAATTTTATTTTAGATTATGTCCCGAAGGCGCCTTCACCAAAATTTACTTTAAGCACCCCGTAAATCCCGAGTTAAGCGGATGCTACTACAAAGAGGGCCGGGACGCACCATGCGGCCAGAACATGCGTCTCTACGAGAGTGACCTTGACCCCAGATTCGGAGTGTGCGACTGTGACCACATGATAGCAAGAACTCTTATATTTTATAAGGAGACTAATGCATGCTACCCAATTTTTCAGCAGGTTTGAAAACCAAAAAATTAATTTTCTTAAAACAATTTAGAGGTTAATTATTATATGTATTCTAATTATAATTAACTAATTACAATCAACAGGGGTATTGTGACACAGGAATGTGGCTAGACATCTCGAAAACCGGAACACCTTTCTGCGCAGAAAATCCATGTTTAAATGAAAACGAAGACGCATCTTCTACTAAAACAAAGGATTTGGTTTTCCTCATTGATCGCTCTGGTTCCGGCTCTTGCGTGGAGGTCGGAAGTCGCTGCGGTGCTCGGGAAATCGTGGGTTTCGAACACGGGAGGCGAATGCCCATCTGCCAGAGACTGAAAGGAGGCCGAGCCTCTGGAATTCCTGCGATTAATGGAACCAAGTGCAGACCAGGAACTTACCGGGCATCCACTGGGCACTGCCAACCCGCTTTTGATTTTTACGACTAAGATTTAATGGATTTTTAGCTTTTAAATGTTTTTGTTAAATAATGTAGTATTTTCCTTTGTTATGTAATCTTATTTGTTACAAGTCAAAACCCACCGTTTTTCTACCGCTAATACCTATCAAAATAAATAAAAAACACATTGAAAATAAAAAACAAAATCCTCCTTTGTTTTATTTTTTCCTGAATTTAATCTGTTGTGTCATGCTAGTCATGTAGGAAAAGACCGGGTTTCAAAACAAAACCGTCCAAAAAATTAACTGAAATACCTTCCTTGTCACTCTGAGGAATTCAAAAGAATTTTTTGCTCATTCTTTTTAACTACCACTAAAACCGTCAAAATGATGTTCATAACGGCATTTTTATAGCTTTTGTCAGTGTCTCTATAATTAGGTTAGCCAACTTCAAACCAAATCAACGAACCAACTGCATTTTTCATTCTTATGCTGCTCTCAGTATCTTTGTCATATTATATTGTAAATATTTAGCTACTAGCAATTTTTAAAAACTTGATTTTGAAAAAAATCTTGGCACACAATGGATATTTTTTTTAAAAGACAAGGCGTAGGCAAGAACGCATCTTTCATTCGATCCGACCGACCCAACCATAATTTATCTCTGTAAAATACTGAAACTGAGCAGTCTTTGTGGTTAGTTCTTAGTTCCTCTCGAACAATTTCATTTCCTGACACATACATAAACAGAAACTTGTCGAGACACCTCTAATACCTATAATTGTATGTTCAACCGTCACATTAATGTATTTATGTGCTACTATTTCCAATCTCATGAGTTAATGATCTCATGCTGAGAAGGAACAAAGTGCGGTATGCGGAATAAACAAGAAGTTGAAGTTGAATGAAGCAGAGTTGGAGTTCATCTTCATCTCAATGTTATGTAATACATGTGCTCATGATCATGGTTCGACTTTGCAAAAATATTTTTCTCTTTTCTACATACGCAAATTCAATGTGACACTAGGGATTTCCGAACTCTTCGTTGTTGGTTGGATGGCTTCTCGAACTCTGAAAATCTTTGTAAAGCTTTGAAAAGACAACAAAAAACGATGTTCTTTTACTTTTTTACTGCTTAGGGGAAGCAAACCAATTTTTTACCTTTATTTTCACAGATGCGTTCAATGAAATGCAGAAATGACTGTCGCCGACTTCGTTAGTTTCCAACAAGTTACAAAGATCAACATTGACTTTTCATTTCGTTTCATAAAAATAAACAGAAATCACTTCTCTGACTACTCAGCTCTGTAATCTCATGTCACCCTCCTAATAAAAAAAGATTTTCACTCTGACTGAGCCAGCTTAGAAAATTCTCAGAAATGAGAACGCGTTGAGTCTTGAGTTCCGCCTAACCCAAGACAAAAAATCTCGCAACCGCCTCCATGATGTTTGAAATGATCTTCAATTTGCAAAAAGTGTGCGAAAGTCCCGGAAGAAAAATTCTGTTTGTCTGCTTCCTCACAACTTCCAAATCGAAATTCTTCGATTTCTAAAGTTGACGACAATTTGATTCTTATTAACATGGTGTCATCAAGATGTTGGTGCAAAAAGTGCGTTCTGAATGTTTCCCTCGTTTTCGCCACAATTTTTCTCCTGGCGCCACCATTATGTGAGAGTCAGGATTTTCAAGGTTCAGTAGCAAACCGTGTCCAGTTGCGCCGTCGTGAGAAGCAAATCCTGGACCAAATCCTTGGCGGATCCTACGACAGCAACATCCGACCTTCCGGTGGTAACTCGACCTCCGGCGAGACCCAGGTCACCGTGAATCTCATGCTGAACGCGGTGAGCAAAATCGACGACTTCAATATGGAGTACTCGGTGCAGGTCACCCTCCGAAAAAATTGGGACGACGACCGATTGCGTTTTGCACACATGGAGAGGCCAACTTCGAATTCACCAAGAATCAAATATCTCACCTTAACCGACATCAAACGAATCTGGATGCCCGACATTTTCTTTATCAACGAGAAAGCCGGTCACTTCCACAATATCATCAAGCCGAACGTCTACGTGCGAATTTTTCCCGATGGACATGTCGCAATTTCCATCCGGATGTCATTGACACTCGGCTGTCCCATGGACCTCAAACTTTTTCCCATGGACACCCAAAGATGTGGCATCATAATGGCGAGCTACGCATGGACCACGGAAGACCTCGACTTTCAGTGGGCACCTGTAGATGCAGTTCAACTGCCAAATCTCACGTTGCCCCGTTTCTCCTTGAAGGACGTGGAAACCTCCAGATGCGACAGGACAACGGTTTCGGGCACTTACAGTTGTCTCCGCGTCGATTTCACTTTAACCCGGAACTTTTCATTTTATTTGACACAAATGTACGTGCCGTGCATTTTACTGGTAATTGTGAGCTGGGTTTCCTTCTGGCTTGACGAAAATGCCGTGCCGGCGAGAACCGCTTTGGGAATCACAACGTATGTACTTAATACAAAATAAATTATTTTTAATTTCCAGTGAAGATTTTTTTCCAACTTTTTTTAAATTTATTTTTAGTTTGTTAACGATGGCCACACAGCAAGCAAACATGAACAAGAATCTACCGCCAGTGTCCTACATCAAAGCCCTGGACGTTTGGTCTGGCACCTGTCTCGTCTTCATTTTCGCCGCACTTTTGGAATTCGCACTTGTCAATTACGCTACGAGATTCGATAAGCGAACGAAAGCTAAGGTTCATGAGAATACGGGACATGGACACCACGAAGCTAATGGGGGTGGATGCTGTGGTTCACGGAACTACTCGACATCGAAGAAAATTGACGTTACGGCTCGCATCGTTTTTCCGCTTTTGTTTATTATTTTTAATATTTGTTATTGGGTCATTTATTTGGTGGCTTGAATAAATCCGAAATAATTTACAGAAACACATACATACTCAAGTACTCAATAACCATC
This sequence comes from Cyphoderus albinus, assembly GCA_021029165.1. NCBI lineage: Eukaryota > Metazoa > Arthropoda > Collembola > Entomobryomorpha > Paronellidae > Cyphoderus > Cyphoderus albinus. The sequence continues at coordinate 15,701 of VYYJ01002206.1, read as the reverse complement.
ATTTTTCGCTTTGCATCATCAATCATCGTTTATTCGTTTCGGGTTGAGCCAAGTAAAACAAAAAATATAATTAATTTGACGCTTCCTAGCCTAGAAGTGCGACAAGAAAATGTGCAGCTGTGCATTGCAATTGAATACAGTGCAAAGTATTTCAAAACATACCGTAAATCTTTTATTTATTGTTCCCTGTACAAATGTGTAGAATAATTCCGAATTGGACGACGAGGATTTTCCAATCTGTGTTAAAATTAAACGTACAGTTAAGTAGAACAAAAGCAACGGCATTTTAATGTTCCAAAATATTGGGCAATGAATCAATGAAGCATCTTTTTCAATAATTTGTAATTATAAGAGAAAAAAAGTGACCCAGCTTTAAAAAAGGATTTAACGGCAATTCCAATACCATTAAACTGGAAATAGGCAGCATTCAAAGCAGAAGTTTGAAGTGTAAAATATCTTCTGCTGCCCATCTTACTCACTCAAACTCAACGAGGCAGATATTTTCGTGCACAATTTGAAATAATAAAATGGAAAAAAATCATAACAAAAATAAACTTTTCGTGATGCATCTGCCTCTGCTTGTATATTTACTTTCTCTCATTCTCAACAAATCCCCGATTAACCTTTTACAAACGACACAGGACCTACAACAGTAACGCAATGTAAGTAGGTTTACAAGATAATTTCCTTGATGGTTTTATTTTCATGATTTCGGAATATTTTGAAGAAGAAAAAATCTCGGAAAATTTACCCTGTCAAATTCGTCGTGTCAAGTACCTATAAATTTTAATAATGCTGTTGTGAATTTTTAGTGAAGCCATGATTATGCCATCATGCTATTCGTCATATCATTTAAAATATTTTACATAAATATGTACCCATTCATATCGTAGTAGTTAAATAAAATGCTTTATTAGAATAACTTTAAATTATTATTTTGTCATTAAGTGTCACAACAAAATAGTCGGACAGTGTCCATCCAAGTGAAATTAATTTTTAAAGAGCTTATAACCAAAATCTCTGCGACTGAATAGACTAGAATAGAATAATCATGTCACGTCATATCATGAGAATTTTTTTACATTTTCTACTACTGCACCACTTTGCTCCATTTTGCAAAAAATAGACCACATGACTCTAAAAGCATGAACATGATGACGCCAGTTGCTTGCTCCCAACCTTCACCAACCCAAAAAATTCTCAGGCAGGCAAAAAAATTGTGAACTTGTCCTACCGACCAACCGAACTTAATAAGGATGTAAATAATTGACATCACTTATCAACATCAACATTCTGCATTCATAACGGCGCAGTATTTATCGTGATAATGAACCAATTGCATCTCTCATGCCATGGAAAAATTTCAGTGTCATGCTCTCGTGCTCCACTAAATTTATGGGGTTGTTTCATCTTCATCAGGCCAGGCCATATCATGTGAGTGAATTTCTATACTTTCCAATCTTATTCGCTGAACAAAGACGAAAAAAGTTTATGTAATCTAGGGCATCGCACATCCCTTTGACCGTTCAAGGAATCAACAAGATACTCAAACAACTTCACATCAAACTTCTTAGTTCCACAAATAGAAACTTTTTTAAACAATTTTCTTTTCAACTGATCAATCATTTAAAGTTTGAAGTTTAAAATTTCAAACTCGACTAAAGTGAATTTTAAGAAAACAAAAATGAATTTTTCAGTCAATTTCAATGGGAAATTTGCAATTTGTCTGATTTTCCTCGCAAATTTTGCCCTCATTGCCTGCTACCAACAACAACAGTTCCACAGTGAGACGCATGACTCGAATGCATGGCCAGTGACGTTGTCATTTGCTGAGACAAAAACGAACGCTCGTAAGAAATTGCAAAAAAAATCTTTATTTTCAAAGAAAAAATCCCGAGTGCGAAATTCCAATAATTTTTTATTTTTGCAGTTTTGGGCGAAGCACTCTTAAAGAGAGTTTACGCTCGCATAGGCTTCACGGACAATATCATCCGGGCGGAAGTTGACACGGTACATAAATTTTCTCTCGATTTAAAAAAAATCCAATTTAAATATGGGGTTCATGAAACTCATGGAATTTTGCAAATTTCTAAAGCTCTTTGAGAACCTGAAAGAAGTGATTGAAAAGAGATTGCGAAAATGCGAAAGGAAGAGGAGAAGAGCGGGCAGCATTCGATACGACACAACGTCCTATGGCTCCAGCAATTATGCCGCCAACAATCCTTACAACACGAGCACACTGGCAAGTTCATACAGTCAACGACGATATTAAATCTAAAGAAAAATTAAAAATATTTTTTTCCTTACTAAATAACTAAACTAAGATTCTCTTACTAAAGTAACTTTACATTAATTAAAAGAGAATTTAAAAGTAAACTTGATTTTTATAGAGACAATACTGAAATTCGGGAAATTGTGTTAAACATAGGAGGAAAACGAAGTCGAAGAAAATCTTCTTGAACAAGAAGGGAAACATGAGTACGAACTCGTTTATAAATTGTGGGACGCAGCTACCCTTGGGGTCAGTCGGGGTCACGTTGGTAGAGCTGTAACGGTTACAGTTACAATAATTGCGTGGGCATTGCCAATCGCTAACTTTTACTTTAACATCCTATGTTTAACATGATTCCCGGAAACCGTTTTCTCCAAACTGTACCTAATTGTAATTAAAGTGTGTAAAGTTAAATTTACTCCATCTTCATGTATAATATTATGTAAATGATAAAAAAATAAAAATTCTTAAAACTCTAGCAGAGTATGAAGAAAAACTTTCACCAGCTAAAACTAAAAAATCCATCTTACTCATTAAAACCACACTAAGAAAAAAATTGCGCTTTACTTTACTTAACATGTTCAGCTCAGCTCATTCAAGTCGGAGTCGTTTCATGTTTCACGGTATTACTGCACGGCAAAAGTCATTAATTCCCTGTGGATATCCACACGCACGGAAAATAAAAAAACCGTTACGTTCCAAACTTTTTTCATGATCTTCGGTTTCTCTGTAATTGTGGATCATGATCAAGGCAATAAAAATGATGATGGTGCTGGTGCTGAATTTGAGTGTTAGTTGCGTGTGTGCGGTCAAGTAGCTGGAGTTGCTACAATATTGGGATCCGGAAATTATCTCGAGATCACACAGACAATTCTCTTCTCATTGTACGTAGTTTATCACCACTGTGATGTGCTGCAATGCAATAAAAAGAAAACTGTTTCTTAAGGGGAAACGGGACACGCAAAGCCATACTTAGTTCTATGTATGTAACTAAGTGGAACCGGAAAAAAGTTCAATGAATTGGACGAATAAAGAAACTTTGTCAATCGGATCACGTTTTCTCGCATCATCCTGGGAGAAAGTTACGCTACAGTTACAACTAATGTAAGTTCGGACATCAAAGTAGACTGTTTTCATCAACTGTTAAGTTTTTTTATCGTTGCGTCGTCCAGTGAAGATTAGATAAAAGAAAACAGCAAAGGTCATTCCGAAGTTATTTGCAGCATTTCAGACTTTTAGAGTTGATTTTCATTTCCTCTGTAACTGTGTATAATTAAACCGAAAACATATTATAATTACAATTTTCAGAAGCCGAATTGACACACGCCTAAATTTAAAAGCATTTCAACAATTTTCCCCGCTTAATTATAATTTCAAGTTAATGACTTTATCTATTTAATGTGTGCATGAACACGGAAGGGTGAAAGTAAAGGAAAAGAAAATTCATGACTTTTACAAGTTATTTTTTCCTAGTTTGTAGTCAAAGCTCTTTTGTCCTTTAGTAAGTAGGAATGTTTGGGGATTGTTATATTTGAACAACAAGAATTTATCCTAAATATCCGTATGATATCGTTTGACCTAAACGCTGAAATAAATCAACAAAAATATGTCATATTATTGAATGCGAAAATCATACCTGAACGTCATTTAACCATTTCGTATTGGTGATTATGGCCAAAATCATAATTCATATAGTCTTCAAATATACAAGATCATGGCCATGCGACCGAGTGGTTTGTATATTTGTAATTTTAGGAATATTATTCGCCTTTATTACCAAATCAATTCATGTTTTAATTAAAACGTTGGTTAATTCTTGGTTTAACACATTATTTTTTAAATATATTCACTGATATTGCTGATTAATTTTGTTACTTAACATGTGTCCCAACAACTGCATTTTTAGTTGATAAAAGCGTTTCTTATATTATATTAAAATTAAATTAAATAAATCGAGTGGACATTATCGAAATTTGAAACTGTCATAAAAGCAGTAATAAAAAATGTGTGATTTAAAAAAAAACTTTAATAACAACCAAACTGAATTGATTGGTAACTTACATACCTTTGAAATAAATTTTTATGCTTTGTCTTTGTATATGAAATGAAAACAAAAAGACTAAAAGTTAAACTCGACGCCATTTCTTCTCTACTTCCAAATTTGTTGTGGTTTTAGTCACCAGATACGGAGGTTTGAAATCGTTATCCAGTTGTAAAACCTATAAAAGATACCTGACAGCAGTGTCTTGGCTATTTCTTTCGATATTTTATTTCAATCGTATTTTATGTCATATACTTAATATTATATACATATATTTTTTATTAATTACAATTAATTAAGCTTTGTTAAAGACATTTCAATCTTTTACTCTAATTTATTAGATACACAACTGTAAGTCAACAACCGTTATGTATGTATATTAAATCAACTTTTACGATTTTTCATTTACATGATTTTTACTTGTTTAATTTTTATTGTTTACAAATATACTAATCTAAAATATTGCCGCGTTCATTTTGTTTTATTGAAACAGCCAAAATATTCATTTATACGATGTATATTTCTGACGCCTCACTATATTGACAAATTTATTGAATTTATGGAGACTACTTATGAGTTGATTTGTATTTGTTTTATTCAAGATCAGTTGAATTTACTATACATTCAGAGTCTTAAATTCTATCTCTAGTTTAATTAGCAAACCCAGAAGGTAACAATTAATCTTTTCATAAATAACCGCTTTTACTCCTCCGATTTTGTTAAGTAGCGTTGAATCTGTTTCATAGCAAAATATTGTATTAGTATAGATAGCCGACATTGAATGGACCCTGGAACCAGGGTTAGAAGACAAGAAAATTTTGTATAGAGACCGTCCATAGGTGAAGGAATTATAAAAAACATAATGCTGCTTAACATAAGTAGGATAGGGCTGCTACCGTATCTTATACATGTTAACCCAGTTTTTTACAATTCCTTAACCTGCTCACAGTTTCTATACAAAATCGGCTTGTCTTCTAACGCAGGCTGGAACATTAGTATTAAAGTTTTAATTGTATCAACAAAAAAATATATTCATTAATGCCTCAATCTCGGTTTAACCGTCAAAAATTCTCCGTCCCAGTTATTGATGCATCATATCATTACAATACACTATCTATATGCACTGTCGACTACAGTAATATGGTGTATATATTGGTAGTAGCTTCGTGCTTGTGATTGATGTTTATGGTAATTTTTGGTTATTATAGTAAGCAGATAAATGTTGTGGGTGCATTTAATTCCATCAATGATGCGAATATTAATGACCTCCATTAATACTTTGAATAATAATTTTATTTAAAGTTAAAAATAATGAAGTTAAAAATATTGTAGCCAAATATATGTACTTTACAAAAAAACATGCTGCAAAAAGGTTTTTATTAATTATTACGTTTCTTTTACATGTCATTTTTATCGATAATTAAGAAAATTGTGATTAGGAATGTAAAAATCACACGTTGTTATACTTGAGAGTTGTTTCACCATTTCGGCAAGTGAAAGCGATTAAATTGAAGCAAGATTTTGTGTGTGGGAAGGTGAATTTTGTTTGCACTATTTTTAGCAGTTATTGATGTTTGTTGCATAATCAGGTACGTTTGATTCCAGTCGTTGGGGTTTTCTCAGCTTAACGCATTAATCATATTTAAATATATTCAGTGGCGTACATACATTTTTGTTAATAAAACCGTTGTTTTGAATTTTATAATTAAATTGAATAGATCGAGCTGATATGCCAAATTATAATTATTTTTCATACAAAACTAATGTCCCAACTCAGTAAATTTTATAATTATATTTTTATGAATAGAATATTTTTTAGCACATTTTACTTTTTTAATCCACTTGGGAATTAAATGATCTTTACTCCAATTAATGACGATTAATTGATCATACGCGCACAAGCGGCGCGGCGGCCTAACAATACATTTTTTATAAATTGAAACATTTTACCAAATTGGAGCAACTTTTAACTACGTCGTTGTATTACCATCTGTAGTAACAATAAAAGTTCACCATAAATAATCAAGTTTGTCAAGGATATCGTGGTCGTTTCAAGTTGATATACTTTAAAATAATTTTTGCCTTCTTTGTCATTTCATGTCTAATCCTCCCACAAACTGACACTATACACTAAGTGTTGCAATTAGCTGAATCATGATTGTGTTAATCAGTGTGCGGTGAAAAAAGAATTGAAAAATAAAAACTTTAAAGTATCAATGTTTTGGTTTATTAGTGTAAACTATTTTCATTTTAACTAAGCACTAACACATATTTATGGGGATGTTGTATTTTAAATTGATCATTTTCTTAGTGTATCATAAAATTAATTTGTACTTTAATTTAATGTCTAGCATAGTATCACATTCAGCGAAGTAATTGAAGTATAAGTGAAAATTGAAAATTACACAATCTGCAAATAAAATCTTTCACTTAATAAATTAATAACCATATTACGAAATTAACACCATTAAGTCAGATTATGAAGCATGAAAATTACAGCGTCAGCAATTATAAACTCAATCATTCCATGAGCAATTTTTCCATCATGATTTAAGATAAGCTAACGATCTATAGAATTTGAGTATTTTTGTCATGATGTAGAATGAACATTAATGATGTGATGTACCAAATGAAATCAACAAGATAAAATAAATATTTTAAGACCGTCGATAAAAATGGGAAAGAAAAATTACTCCAATCCTTTAAAAAAATTCTTGCTTATTATAAAAATGTTTAATTAGAAAGATGGAACATTCAACAAATTGATACTTTAAATGAAATAACTTCAATAAAACATCAACCTGAACCTGAGATGATTCTAAGAATTAACAATTATTTAAATTACAATACAGAACCCCAATTTACAATTATCCACTTCCCAAATCTATTTCGTTACATGACGTTGAATTGCAATTTTTTTGCATTGCTTTTTTGTTTGCTTTTTCTTTAAAATGTTATTTGATACGCAATACGCAATTAATATTTACAACCTTTTTTTATTAAAATAAAATGAAAAAACTAAAAGTAAACCACATTTTTTAAACTTGATGGTGAAAATTTACTTAATTAAAGACACGTTTGATTGATGATGTGTTTTGGAGAGAGACAGTGTGTCTAATTCTTAACTCAATTAATTCCGTGCCATAAAAACAATTGGATTTGAATAATTAACGTTTCTTCCATCTTCCGATTTGGCCATATTATGACATGAACACCTTTATGTCAGATTAGGAAGCAAGAAAAACACAGCGTCAGCAATTATTTCCGTAATTCTCCATTCTCCAACTTTAAGTCACTTATTCTTTCCATCAACATCATTCCAGTGCAGTCAGACGTTGTATTTGGTATTTGGCATAATTATTTACATACACGAAGTCAATTTATGTACCTTTAACCGGGGTTGTAGTAATTATTTAAAAAATCCTGATTTCTGTTTAATCATTATAAAGGGTCACCGGAAACTCAAAATAAGTATTTTGACTATTTTTTATTTAATTCACTATAACATACTATATTAATGTACATTTAATATTACATATAGATATAATACTTTATTAATTTAAATTAATAAATCATTGTCAACAGCATTATAAATTTTTACTCTAATCTTTTAAAACTAAATCAACAACAGCTTATGTATATTAAATTAATATATACGTGTTAGTTTGAGTTGGATCATTTCACCGGTTTAAGTCTTGTTAGAATATCCCAATCTATACTTATGCCAGGTTGATTTTATTTTATCGAAACAGCCAAAATATTTGCTTACACAATGCTGATTTCTGACGCCTCAATATATTCGGCAAGTCTATTGAATGCGGAGACTACTGGAGAGCTTTGATTTGTATTTGTTTTATTGAAGATCAGTCGAATGTACATTCAGAGTCATAAATTCAATTTTTACTTCAATTATCAACTATAAAAGATAAACATCAAGAAACCTATTACTCATAAATACCCTCTTACTCCACTAATTTTGTTGATTGGCGTCGAATTGGTTGCATAATGAAATAATGAATGGGCCTTGTGAATGGAATATAATTTTAAAATTTTCATTGTATCAAATGAAAAATCATAATCATAATGCAATATTTCATCTTCTCCCAGTTTAACCGTTCAACATTTCGTGTCCTAGTCATTGATATCAGCGGTGTATAGGCTATTTCTTTTGATTTTTTATTGTAATAGCTTTTAATTTAAATACATCTATATATATAATTTGTACGCAACTTGTCCCAAATTTGTTCGCGCTTATTCTACCCTATTTCAGCATGTTGCTGTTGGAGCGATAGGAAGTTAGCGATCCGATTTTGAACGTCCCTGTTGTCCTAACACTTCCAAACAAACCTTACATCAAAATTTATGAGTTTGTGCCACAGAGAAATGCTGGACTGCGAAATGAAGGGGTAAATTATTTTTTTTCTGATCATTTCACTCCAAAAATGTCTGAATTTCTCAATTTTGTATGTAATGCTTTTCAGTTTGTCGGATACACTTTTGGAAGAACACTGGGCGGCAGTGAAGGCGATGGTTTTCAACAAAGGCAGACACCAGTCTGTTGGGAGAAAATTTTAGGTGACCCCATTTGGTCCCATAATAATATGATGGGCAGCTTTAAAAAATTCGGCTTCCCATGGACTACGCGAAGAGGTTAGGCAGGAGAGTGTCATCATCGGTTATCTGAAGCTAGCTCTGGGAAGACTCAACTTGAAGATTTTCGCTGGTGCTGTGGTAAACAGTGTTATCTTTGAAGCCAATAACGCCCTAGGAGTGGCCTTAAAACTTCATGGTGGGGGAAATGCCACTTCTTAGGTGGAGCCACAAGAGAAGTGATTGTTAGCTCGGGGGTTATCGAGTCGTCTGCGGTATTAATGAGGTCTGGTATTGGTTCAAGAGATGTTGTAAGTCAGTTGGGCATTTCTGCGTTGAAATATTTGCCGGTGGGAATGAATCTATCTGCACGACCATTATAATATGGAGCTTATGGAGTATATAGAGCTTCACATTATTCTGCATGACAATGATCATGATGATGGTGGTGATTCAAAGGTTTGTAATGCGGCGAGGGACTTGATACCGAAAAATTTAAAGCTTTATGCGGAAACAGGCAATGGTCCGTTTTTATCCTGCTATGGTCTCCATAAACAAACGTTTCTCACTTCGACCTTGCATGACTAGATAGGTGAGAGAAGGCTGGCGGATTGGTCTTTTCGACGAAATTCCCTGAGACTGACCATGCATTCAGTTGCTACAGTGGAGCACTGACTACGTGCCGGAATTCATTGAGTTTAAGAATGACGTTGTGAGTCCACCCAGAAGCAGAAGAGTAACGCTTGACCCCAAGAATTTGAAGGGCGACCCAATCATCGATTTCCGCTACTTTGAAAACAAGGTGGACATGGATATCATGATCGACGCGATTAAGAAATCTCTCCGGATTTTCGAGAAGACGAAGACATACAGACCGCCATCTGAAATTTATATCCGATGAATATTGGAGATGCTTCGTGAGAGAAACAGCATGGAGTTTTGTTCACGCTGTTGGAACATGTCGCATGGGCAGTGGCCCCAACAACAGCAGAAGTGTCATTGATAGTACCTTGAAAGTTGACCGTTTAATGTGAGAGCGGTGGATGCCTCAATAATGCCCATAAGCAAACCAAACATCCTTATCTGACTGAATTTATCTGAAGCATTTTAGTCATTGCCTAGAAACAAGCAACGCAGTTTTTAAAGCTAAGTAGAGTTCGAAGTACGATTAAAAATAAGATTCATTAAACAGCGCAAAAACCATGCGTGATTTTACCTTTGACACTTGACTTTTCATGTCAAAATTGTCCTTGTAAATACTCTGGTATTAATGCTAACAATACTCCACTTCCTGTGGTGTAGTTGTGACGCTTTTTGCTTATTCTATTGAACAATTTCATTTCATTTTTAATGCTGGAGGCAAACCTTGTCCAATTTAATATTTTGGAATAGCTAATCTGAAATATATAAACATAATTGCAATAGCCATGCAAGTTCGAAAGTTTCAGAGTATCCTGTTTGCCCTGTTAATGTTGACGACGCCATTTGACTGTCTAGGTGAGGATGAGACATCGGGAAAAGGCGACAAGGAGGAAAAGGAAAGTTATGGAGCTGGCCTTGTTAAAGAAATTGGAAAATACGGCGCTATCGCTGGAGGCGCAGCAGTAGCCACCGCCAAAGGCGCCACTGCAGCATTAGCTGGAGCAGGTTTCACTGGAACGGGGATTGCAGGAGGTTCATATGCAGCAGCAGTCCAGGCCACAATTGGTAACGTTGTAGGCGGATCTGCATTCGCGTCACTTCAGTCAGTCGCGGCCACCGGGGGAGTTGCTGTGCTGGGTCCCGTTGGAATTGTTGGTGCTGGAGTCGCAGTGGTTAGCTATGGGGCCTACAGATACAGTTACATGAAGGACGATAAAGAAAATGAAGATTCGCCGTCGTCAGTTAAAGCTACTCCTAAATAGATTCCAATTGATTTCCAACTCTCATTCAAATTCCTCACTTTTCACACAACCTTCAATTTTAATTTTTCCCATTTTTTCAAATAATGGACCATTTTAATGTCATTGTTGTTAAGTCTTTGTCATTGATAAATTAATTCAATAAATATTCAAATGAGCAACTTCAGAAATAGTTTCTTGCCTTTTCATCATGCCCCATCTTACTTTTTAATCACGCATCTTCTAACTCTGTCTCTGTTTGTTTCAATCTGCTACAATATGCTCTTCTTTGAAACGCAATAACAAGAAACCACCAGGGTTTGGACATTTTGCAGTAGCAACACTAGCAATAGCAATAAAATTGCTATAATAGTTGATAAAAGGGAAAAAATGCATCATCATGGAAGTGCGCCCCACTTTTCTTTAATCAAGAATTATTTAGTTTATACATAATAAAATAAATTGTATACAACTATATGCCGAATAACATAGGAAAGATATCAACAACAAAAACCCACTTCCAATGAACTAATCATGACTTATAACTGACCAGTCATGATTTAGTTTAATTTTATTAAACAGCTCAAATATTCGTTTATATGATGAAGATTTCTGACACCTCAATATATTTGACAAATCTATTGAATGAATGAAGAAGTTGGTTTGTATTTCTTTTATTCATTAGTATTAATTTGAATGTACATTCAGATCCAATCATTTTCATTTTTAATTCTTATTAGCAAGCCAAGAAAAGCCTTCGCTATAGAATACGCCCTTACTGCTCTGATTTTGTTAATTGGCGTCAAATTAGTCTGATCTGGAAAACATTATTAGTAAATATTTATGGACCGTGCAATATAATATAATTATTTTGGTTGTCTCAAGAAAACATTATAATGAAAAATAATGATAATGCCTCAATCCCGGTTTAACCGTCAAAAATTCCCCGTTCCAGTTATGGATGTATCGCATCATTACTAATATGCACTGCACTGCAGACTACAATAGTAAGATGATGTATTATACATCATGTATATTTTGGTAGCAGCTTCGTGTTTGTAATTGAGGTTTATGACAATTTATGGTTGATATAGTATGCAAATAAATGTTTTGGTGCATTTAGTTCCATCGATTCATTGCGATAATGTAAATCACCTTCATTAATATGTAGTTCGAATATTAATCTTATTAAAATGAAAAATAACGTAGCTAAAAAGATGTTGAGTATTGCAGTACAGCCATATACATATATTTGTGTACTTTATGAAAGAACATGCTCTAAAGAGGTTTTTATTAACTATTACGTAACTTTTATCGATTATGAATGCAAACATTATACGTTGTTATACCTGAGAGTCGTCTCATCATTTTGTTCACGAAAACCGTTTATATTGAAGACAGATCACGAACATTGAGAGGCAAAAGCTTGTAGATATATGGAGTTTTGGTGGGTTCTTGGTATTTGTTGCATAATCAAGCACGTTTGATTCGAGACGTTTGTTTAATTCTTAGCTTAACGCTAACGCATTAATCATATTTAAATATATTCAGTTGGCGACTGACGTATATGCATTTTTGTTAATAAAACCGTTGTTTTGCATTTCACTATTAAATAAAATAAATAAATCGAGTTCACGAAACAACACTTTCTCTCACTTTCAATCAAGAAATGATTTTTGCTTTAATTGTAGCGAATAATATTTGATCTTGCGCTCACAACCGATGCGGCCGCATAACAATAAAATTATAAATCAAAACATTTTCCCGAATTCAATGTTTACTTACAAGTACTTGTATTATCATAAGAAATAAAAGTTCACCATTAATAACCAAGTCTGACAAGGATATCGTGGTCGTTTCAAGTTGATAAACTTTAAAATATTTTGCTTTCTGCGTCACGTCAAGTCGTCCCTCAAAACTCACACTATGAGTGTGGCAATTTGTAGGATCATGATTCTGGTAATGAGTTTGCGCCGAAACAACAATTGAAAATTAAAAACTTTAAATGTGTATCAATGTTTTGGTTCATTAGTGTAAACCATTTTCATTTTAACTAAACACTAACAGATGGGGATGTTGTTTATTAAATTGAGTATTTGTTTGTACTTACATTACACAAAAGGTAATGAATAAACGTAAAATTAGTTTTTACTTTTGTTTAATGTCCAGCATTGTATCACATTCAGCAAAGGAATTGAAATATAAGTCAAAATTGAAAATTACATAATCTGCATATATAATCATGCACTTACTAAATTATCGAGATAATTATAAACTTAATCGATCCAAAACAGAGGTTTCCACAATCATTTATGAGATAAGCTAACTATGCATAAAAGTAGAATATCTTTGTACTATAGTAGAATGCACAGGAATGGTGTACCAAATGAAATAAACGCGATGAAATTAATATTCTCATCCAAATTAAGACCGTCGATGATGAAAATGGAAAACAAAAATTACTCCAATCCGTTAAACAATTTCTTGGTTATTATAAAAATGTTTAATTAAATAAGATGAAAAATCGAGATTTTAAACGAAGTGACTGCAATAAAATTGCAAACTGACATGAGATGATTTATATTACAACATATATTCGAATTTGTATACACTGCCAACATGAATCTTGTTATTGTGACGTCCACTTCCGAATTCAATTTCGTTGAATGACGTTGAACTTGTTCACATTGCTTTTTTTAGCTTTTTTTCAATAAAATGTTGTTTTGCAATTTTATCAATCTTTACAACCCATGGCATTAAAAGTAAAATGAAAGAAGCTAAAAGTAAAACACATTCTTTAAGCTTGATGGTGCAAATTTACTGAATTAAATTCACATTTGTTTGGACCGATATCATGGAATGTGAAAGCTAAATGTGCTTACTTCCATCCTATATTTTTGCTTTCTAAGAACAATATATTTCTGAAGTGTAAAAGGCTTCGAATATGTGTTTTGGAGAGAAGGTGTGTCTATTCTTAACTCAATTAATTCCGTCCCATAAGAAAGACAATTGAATCTGAATAATTAACCTTTTTTTCACATTTTCCTACTATATTAATTATTAACACCTTTAAGTCAGATTAAGAAGCAAGAAAGTTACAGCGTTAGCAATTATTTTTGTAATTCTAAAACTAAAAGTTATTGTTTTCATCAACATCATGTTCATGTTCATTAAACGTTGTATTTGATGTGTAGCATATTTATTTACACAAGTCAATTTATCAGCCTTTAACTGAGGTTGTAGTAATTATTTCAAAGAAATCATGTTTAACAATTATAAATAGTCATCGGTAACTTGAATAAGTATTTTGGTTATGTTTATCGACTTTTTATTACATTCATTATAATATATTAACATATTTAATATTACATATAATACTTTATTAATTGAAATGAACTTTGTTAACTACACTATAAATTATTACTCTAATCTTTTGGATGCACAACTAAATAAACAAAACTTCCTAATCAAAACTGTCAAATTGGTTTTATTTTATCGAAATTTTATTGAATTTGGAGAGCGTTGATTTGTATTTGTTTTATTGAAAATCAGTTGAATGTAGTACATTCAGAGTCATAAATTCTATTTTAATTTCAATCAACACGCAGGCCGTTAATAATCTGTTGCCGCAAAAACACGCTTTTAGTCCCCTGATTTTGATAATTGGCGTCGAATTAGTTTCCTAATGAAACAATGATTGGGCATTGTGATTGAATCATGAAATATAATTTTAAACATTTCATTGAATTACACATGAATGGAAATCAAATGAAAAATCATAATCATAATATAATGCATCTACACATCTCGGTTTAACCGTCCAACATTTCCCATGGTAGTTATTGATAATATCACATGCCCTTCAGTAGCCTGGTCTTTGGTTGCCGTTTTATGTACATGAGTGAGTGACGTTTTTGATAATGTATGATGCATGTATTGAAACCAAATACAACAAAATTTAATGTGTAATTAAATCATTATCGTTACATGCAGTTGTATACTGTAGCTGAAATCAAAAGATGTTTTCAGTAACCTATAATCAGGATGTGAGTGCCTAAGCACTCCCATCATCATCGCTTAAACTAGAGCTCTGACTTAAGTTGCTAGGCCATAGCTACATAATTTGGAAGAGCAGCCGACCCGAAATTGGGAGGTCGTGGGGTCGGATACCATTACAGCATTATAACTTTTGTCAGACTCTAACTCAATCTAACCTCTACTTCAATCGAATAACTGACCGGTTGAGGATGATCGGCACGGAAGCCTCACAATAAAATCATTATTTTATACTGCACTAAAAATAAACCATATTAATAATAACCATGATTATGATACCCTTGTTGCAAAAGCACTTAATATCTGTCAACTTAATTTGGTTATTGGAAGAATGGAACTAACCTTTTTCTTCGATTAGTTTTTTTCTTCTTACTTACCTTAAGCTTTACCTTCCTACGCATCGAAAATGAAATAAAACAGCTCTAGTACAACATTACAAGTAAAAACGATATTAATATGCTTGTGTTTTATTTACAATTACGTAACAGTAACAATATCGCAATATTGCACAATATAATATGTAATAAGGTACACACAAAATCATGTTTCATGTTTGTAAGTAAATTCCAAACGTAATAAAAAACGAATTGTCACCGTGTTTTTCATTATTTTAATATTACATTACAATTGTACTACATGTTCTGTTGTAGGGATGTTCCGGTTACAATCCGGTTACAACCGGTTACATTTACTAATTATGTAATTGCAAGCGATTCTCTGCATCAAATTAAACAAGCAATAGCTCGTTAGAAAGCCAATAAAATTCCAATTCTAACGCTAGGTTGGTCAAGCAAATTGATTCAAGTAAACGCCCACAATGTTTCCGGTTACAAACCGGTTACAAACGGATATCCGTATCCGT
>VYYJ01002205.1:0-23146 GCA_021029165.1 Cyphoderus albinus | reverse complement strand
ACTGAATGGATTTATTTATATTATTACGGCTACATTTTTTCTCTTTATGGAGTCTCCGCAAAATTCGTTTTGCTTTGTTATTTTAAGCTTGTCATTGCATTCTGCTCATTTGTATAATTTTTGGTGAGATGGCTGAATCTGAAGGA
Organism: Cyphoderus albinus; assembly: GCA_021029165.1. Classification (NCBI taxonomy): domain Eukaryota; kingdom Metazoa; phylum Arthropoda; class Collembola; order Entomobryomorpha; family Paronellidae; genus Cyphoderus; species Cyphoderus albinus. The sequence continues at coordinate 23,000 of VYYJ01002205.1, read as the reverse complement.
ATGTCGTGCAGTAGTGCATAAGTTAAATAAATGTAGGAATAAAAAAATAAACCATTGGTTTTTATAATTATGGAGACAGTGACGATACTGTAAGCAGAATGATGCTCTTGGTGCTCTGCGTCTGGTTGCACATGGGATATTGGGACCGAGTCCTGTTATTCATGCATGCCATGTTATGCAAGTTAAAGCTAGTAACAAGGCAGATAAATGCCATGTTTGGGAACACCAAAGATAACTAAGCTGAAAAAAAACAGTATTTATAATAATGTAATAACATTTTTCTTCCACGAACTAAAGCAGACCACAGAAAATTGTATAGTGCAACGTATCGTGTTCACTTTTTTTATTTATTATGTAAATTATCCTGAGTAGGGTTAATGTAGCTGTGGACATGCAAGCAAAATTTTTAACATTAGTATAATCTTACTAGTAGTCACTACTCAGTAGAATATTATTAATGAATGAAAACTATGTATGTCTGTATATTTCGAGTTTTCTTTTCAAGAGGAGAGAATTTAGGTGAAACTAGAGAGCATCATCACAAAAGTTTATTATAAGTGTTTACGACGACGAGTAATTATGGATGTAGCCATTACCTTTTAGTTTGACTAATGCAGTCGCTTACTTTAATCGACACACGGAAACATCATTCATTTTTTCATTTCGCTTCGATGGTTCTTACGTTAAAGTTAAATAAGTAACTGTTTATCATTTTGTGTGGCTTGGGCTTGACTTTACGACGAGGCACTGCGTTCTGTTCATGTTTCATGTCGTGTCGGCCGTGATTATAAATGTGAGCACATATTGATACATGGTAGAGTTCCAATGAAAATACCGTCATAATGTTAAGCAAATTGGCGAGATACACCTTAATTAGCGCAATTAATTAGATAAGTATGATTCGTTGACGATAAATATTTTGACACGATTACCGTTTGTATAATCATATCGCCATTATCTTATCATCATCGTGGTCATCAAATATCGTCATTGATCTTTAAATAGTTTAATTTTGTTTCCATTTGTTTTCTACCTACGCTGAATTTCCACTCTATTTTAATTCACGAGCCAATCTACCAAAACTCCCTCTTCTTACGGATTTCTGTTCTCATTGTCATTGTCGTAGTTAACTTCAATAACATAATTAAAATGTTTTCGAAAATATTTTCAAGTAAAACCGGAGTTGAAACTGTTTTTCGCTTCTGACTTTGGCTCGTAAATAACAATTAAGTCAAAATGACGACGTCCATTTGACAATGAAAAAAGTGAAGCATCCAGATCGAGCTACAGAAATATCACAAATATTCGGTTTGTTTGTGTGTTGCGGACAGTGTCAGTGACCAGTGACAGTGAAAAAGTTGAGGGGAAACTGAGATTAGTTTAGAAACAGGACACATTTATTTCCTTTGATCTCTCTTGGAGCTTTTGAAACCTTCTAATTTGTGGTAAAAGATGATTGACAATTTTCTATTTCATTTCAATTTTGATTCCATTGTAAATATATAAAAATTATCTCTCGCCGTTCTGAATTATTTTTTATTAGTCATTTTTATTGTTATTGCATGTAATTACTTACCACTTTATTTATGGTATGGAGTGGCGTGTAATAATTGAAATTCGCGAAAGTACCAACACTTCCACTACTGCATAAAAAGTACAAAGAGAAAGACGCATGTCTTGTGGAATGTGGACCAGTGAAGGCATGAGTCATATAACATAAGGCAAACCCAAGATTTTTTCTCTCTCGCTCACTTCACTCAGTAAGACTCAGATTCATGATGATTCAACTCGACTGAATCGCTGCGCTGCTGCTCTTCGTCTTTCTTTCGGCTCGTTTACTTCTCTGTGGGACGTCCTTGAAGGTCTTCCCCGTCTAACCGATGACTTTCTCCATTTTCTCCTCCTTTTTATGGTTTACACACAAAAGTCTTTTTTCTCTTTGCTCGGCGAAATTCCTCATAAATAAACCTGCTAACCTAATAACATTCCTTTACTGCCTTAAAGCAGATGTGGATTCTACGAACTAACGACTAACGGCGTGTATTTAAGTATGCCTTCGAAGATGACTGTGACATTGGCTCAAAGACTCAAAGCTCAGCAGTTTTTCCCAGCTTGGACGAAGTGCGGGACGAATAATGAGAGGCTCTTTCAGTTTCAGTAAATACATACATATGGCAGATTGCAGTAAAGTCAAGAGGTTTCAAGAGTAGATGAGTATTATTAAAGTAAAAACTGCAAAGCTTCGCTTTTTCCTGTCTTAAATGAATCGCCTGGTCAATTTTATTAGCTAGACTAAACTAAACTCGTGTGCATTGTGGACTGTTGATCTTTCTTACATGTTATAAAACTACGTGTGTGGTTTCATGTATGGCCACAATTCACAATAATGATGATCAAACACGAATCTTAGGAATCATAACTACGTATAGCATGATTTGTGCTTATGCATGAACTTTGACGTATCTACTGAAAGTAATATTCCATTTCACTTCATTTCACTCGCTCAATGAGTCAATGTAAAAACGGCAACTGTGAATTGGGCTGAGCTAGACAAAAGTTATTGTCCTTTTACTCTTTTCCTCGAATTATGAAATCCAACCATCACATATTTGGAACTGTAAAAATAGGAAAAATGCAAATGTAATCAAGATATAGTATGCAAATAAAGTAGTATTAATACATAATGCATTGTCGCCACTGTGCTGCGGCAGACAGGGCGGATGACATGACACCTAAAAAAAGTGAAGTTTAATTCGTTTTTGCATGCAAATGCAAGCAGTGCAGAAACGTTCGTTAGCGCATATTAACATTAAGTAACATAACACTAAATTATCCAATCCAATTGGAAAGATAGTGACGAGAAGAGAGTCAACAAGAAAGCAACATAACAAAAGTTTATTTCATACGGACGTGGCGAAGCCAAAAGCTGACAAACAAAATGTCTTTTTGTGAAAGGACATTTTTAACTACAACATTTTAGTGTCTCGTACAATATGCTGAGCCCAGCTCATGTGACTGCTACTAGATACTACCACCGTTGCGTTGTTGCGTTTTAAAATACGTAGTAGTGGCAAGCAGAAGCGTAAAAAATAACTCGTAGCCTTTTCAAATTTATATTAGGTATGAAAAGAGTTGAGTCAATACGTTGCATTTGCATTCCAAGTATAGGGTTAAAACTGAAACCTCTTCTTAAATACCTCTATGCTTGGAGTAGTTTGGTGTGTGCACATTTTCATCTCACTTACTTATTACCATTACTCTTCAACTCTTCACCTTGCTTGTGTACACACACAATGACTATAAGGTAATATAACACAAGAGTGGATTTGCATGGCCAGTGTAATCTCACTCGTGTTGGGCCTGAGCATGTAAGTAAATGTAGAGTATTGTACACTAGTTACTCAGTCAGTAGTGACTATATAGCGAAAAAATAAGTAATGAAATGATGCAGCAGAATAATATAATTCTTATCACTCTTCTCATCTCCGTTTCTTCTTCTCGTCCCCACACGACACACTCACTCAGACACACATCAGCTCACAGAGTTTTTTACGTGAGTAGTAGTAAAGTGATGTGAATGTGAGTAAGTTCTTGGTGTTGCTCAGAATGTGAGTGAGTGTTCGCAATATTAATCAGCAGGTATCCCGTTTTTTAGGGTCATGCCAAACTGAACGAAACAATCGCGCAAAATATTGCACTAGGAGGTTAACTATAATAACTGAAAAGTTATTATAGACGAGAACTGTGTTAATAAATAAAAGGCACTACCTCCACTGCGCCAAGCACCGCGCACATTACATACATGCAAAACAATACAATAGTAATAAACGACAACGTAGATATGTAATGTAGTGGAATGCAAAAGCAACTATTAAACTCGCTACACACACGGTGCACATTATAATTTTTAATGGTAATAATCTGATTATCCTTATAAATGATAATTGTAGTAAGAAAGAAGTCATTTTTTTAGGTTTTTTATCTCTCTCGCCTTTTTGTTCTTTTCTTGGTTCGTCGGTAGATCGGGTGTTTAAAAAGAAAGAGCGAAGTGTGCGCATATTAAAATAACATGGTTATGATTAAATTAGCATTATAAAGAGATGAGGAGGAGCAAGCAGAAAGGTGAATTTTGAGTGAGTAATTTTTGGGGTTATTCGGTGGAGTGTATTAAAAATTGGATTAGTTTAGTTTGCAAATTTGCAATCGTAATATAAAATAGGAAATCTATCTTAAGGTTTCGTACTTTACATGTAGAATATCGTCATCAATATAATTATCATTGAACCAGCCAATATCACTGCTCAGTTTCTGTTTTTGTTGCACTTTTTATTGTGTGTGCAAAAGAAGTGTAATAGTGCAAGCAATGTAATGAATTTGTATTAGAAAATGTAGGATGCATGTTAATAGAAGAGCGTGTACATAAGTAACGAAATGGAGATTACTTTCGCATTTTTCTAACTTTGATCACGCATATCATCCTTACAATTTTACAATTACAACAAGCCTTATCTATCTATCCTGGGCTGTCGTGCCGTGTCTTGTCTCCTCGCAAGCGACTTCGTCATCTTCATTGCCACCAGCATCATTTATTTCGTCAGTGAAAAAAAATATTAATTTTGTTGTGTTGGTTTTTCGTTATAATAAATACTATCTAATCTGTGGTACACATTGAGTTTCATACCTAGAACTTGGTAGTTGGTAGGCGGATTTTTGCATCCTTATTAACATTAACATTTAACAACATTATCATTGTGGCACACAAATCACGGAGAAGCAGAAAAGAAGAAGAAAGAAAAAAATTGTTATTCTGTTAGAGGATGAAAATTACAGGAGATGCATTCGCATCGCATCCAATAAACGATTGTTAGTTAACACTTGCTCAATTTGTTTTGCAGTTTAGTTGTTTAGATGTAATACTATAATAAGACTTTGGCTTTGGCATTCATACTTGATAGTACGGTAGTTTCATCAGATCGTTATCGATGAAGTCAATACAATTGTAAAAGTGAGCACGTCCCAGCAATAAATGATTGATTATTGTAAAGCAAATCCTTTTAAATGCAGAAGGCAAATAAAATTATCTAAAACCATATTTGCCCCATCACAAAAATCTTGTTGGTTAAGTGACTCTGTAATGTGGAAATGTGGTGCAAGCAAGCTGTGAAACACTTACGTAGTAATACAGTTAAAGTTGTCCTCTTACGATAAACCTTCCAAGTTCATTCATTCACTAAATACAGTTAGTTAGTATGGAAATCGAAAAAGTTAAGTTTTCCGTGCTCAGTTTTGGTGATAAAAAGTGAACAGATTAAATATTGATGGTTAGCCTTACTACACATCCACACTCTTCTACAATAATTAAGGAAGCAAGGACAAAGCAAGGAGGTTGTTGCTATTTTCGTGGTTTGTCATAGTCTTTACATACGAGTGTGGATGAATATGGTCCGGAAGCAGGAAAGAATAGTTACATTTACAGATACATACGCATAACAAGTTTTTATTGGTGACATCATGCAGAGAAATTCGTCATTTTATTCCAAATAAGAAGAATCGCGCATATTGTGGTCTATTGTATTGTATGCTAATTAGAAAAAGCTCGATTTTGTTTGCGATTTGAACCCAGCAATACTTTATATCAATTTTAATGTTGATTGGGTATGGTTAGTTAGGGTAACAAAATTAAGATAATCAAAATTATATAAGCAAAATCTCCTTTTTTCCCCCGTAAAGCCATCAATCGCGAGTCTTTCTTACCTCCACGTAAAACCTTGTCTAATAATTAAATATTTAGGTAGGTACATTTTGCATTTCAGAGTAATTGAATTTTGTCACTAGTGACCTTCAGAGAAAAACGATAATGGCACATTTACTTTCCTTTCTTTTCATAGGCGGCTCGCGTTCCTGTCATAATTTACATTTTACCTTTTTGCGCCTGTAATAAAATATCTTAATGAGCTACACTGCAGACGGGATCATTTTAGATTGTATGGGGTAGTCGTGGTGGTAAAAAAGGCAGTGGGTGTAATAATAATAATAAATGTTGTGAATTAAAAATCTGTATAACGTACATGTTTTAACATTTAATGTTAATTGGCGGTATTAATTGTTCTAATTTGAAATTATAATTTTTATTATTAGGTGGCACATGTAGATAAAATCTCCGTCTGCTACTAACTATACAGTGACGTGACATTATTAAAAAGTGAAAAAGAAACTGGAATCGTTGAAAGGAAAGGTTTACGAGTGGTATCTGTGATTTTGTGGTGTATGTCTGTGACGGTGACGTGACGTTTTGGTGAAACTCATTGCGGATATCATTTCAATGGAAGCAAATTTTCACGGAATCAAGAATTATGGCAGGGGCTAAAATTTATGGATTCGATCCTAGTCAATCTCAGGTGAACATTTAAAGATGTGGCCATTTTTTGTTTTAAAAACATTTTTATTGAATGGTTTTAAAACTCTGGTGTCTATTTTGTAGAGCGATGAGGCAACGAAGTTATTGCGTCTTAGAGTACATGCAGGTCAAGGACTCGCCAGGAAGGACATATTTGGTGCCAGGTGGGCAAATATTGTCTTGGAAAGTTTTGCTTATTTTTCACTTCGGCTAACATCTAGTTCGATTCTTTTCAGTGATCCCTATGTAAGAATCGACTTACTCCCCTTGAACAGTGACGAGGCGACGACTATTGACTCAGTGCTTACGAAAACGAAAAAGCGGGTGGGTAAACCTCAAAAGAAAGAAAAATAATTATTGTAACTCAGTTAATGTGTAAAATTAACTTTTCCCCTTTCGTTTATGTCGCAGACGTTAAATCCGTCATGGGAGGAGGAATTCATTTTCCGCGTGATACCATCAGAGCACAAACTGGTTTTGCAGGTCTTTGATGAGAATCGTCTTACGAGAGATGATTTCCTGGGACTGATTGAATTGCAACTTTTGTCCCTTCCCAAAGAAGCCGACTCGAGAACGATCCCTCCGAAAAAGTTAAGTTTGCAACCGAGAAGCCCCCGTAGTAAAGTCAAAGGTACTCTTAACATCTACGCGGCATTCATTCCTGACCCGTCGGAAGCACCGGAGGGGACAAATGGGACCACCGAGTCAAATGGGAACGCGGTCCCGGAACCGGAAGCGCCCGCCACAGCTTCCGCTGCCACAGTTTCCCAAACCACGAGTGCGCCGCCAACCGCTGCGTCCAGCTCTAGCAGGTACATAATTATTATATATTGAAGACACGTTAAACTAAACGGTTGGGATAATTTTTGATGATTGAATTGTAACGTTTCAGTAGTGAAACGGACAATGGTTGGGAAATAGTTCAGCCTGAGCCACCTGTGGCAGGTGCTTCAGCTCAAGTAGAGAGTCGTACATCCCAGCCTTTTCGTACAAACATTGATACCCTTTCCCCGTTGCCAAACGGCTGGGAGGAGAGGCAGGACGCGAATGGGAGAACGTATTATGTAAACCATAACGAAAAGACAACGCAATGGGAGCGCCCGGCGCCTGGGTAAGTGAAAATAAGATCTCGCCCACCTCACCCGAAGCAAGCCCTTTTCGAACATTCATATATAGTTTTACTAATTCGGTTTAGTTATATTCGCAGTGCGCAAGGGCTCACTCGAACGGCGGAAAGTGTTGCTCACGAGATGAGTGAGATGGGAAGAAGGTTTTCACATTTCCGGTGAGGAGGACGAGCAGTCTTCCTCTTCCTCTAGTCAAAATCAAAGTCAGACAGATTCGCCTCAGAGTGAGACAGCATCTGCGAGCAACTCCCGCCGTAATTCTGAAATGGTTAGTTAGCTAATTATTTACAATTGCGCCTTTGTTTTGAGGAAATGAAGTTGTGAAATACTGAAAAACGTTTCTTTGGAATAATACAGCAGTCGATAAACACAGAGGGCCTTCCGGCGGGATGGTCAGCTCAATTGGCTCCTTCCGGAAGAGTTTTCTTTATTGATCATAATAACAAAGCGACGACGTGGATAGATCCAAGAACGGGTAAACCTTCACCTTCGCCACCGTCGTCGGGTCCAACGCGACCCTCGAAGCCTAGACATGATGAACTTGGTCCTTTGCCTGATGGATGGGAGGAGCGGCTGCACACGGATGGACGCATCTTTTTCATTGATCACAGTGAGTTTTACTGTTAGCAGTGCTCGTATTTCTGTTGCATTGCAATGGCAGACATTTTCTGATGTTTTAAATAATTTATTATTAGATACGAGAACGACACAATGGGAAGATCCTCGCTTGTCTAACCCTAAAATTGCGGGTCAAGCGATACCGTACTCTAGGGATTATAAACGCAAATACGAATATTTCAAATCTCAACTGAAACGTCCTGTAAGTCTGGTAAATTGCATGTTACACTTATTTTTGCGGTGTGATCAAGCACCAAGCTGCTTAGTGTCTTTACTGATAAACAGTTATCTAATTAATATTTGAAATCTTGTTTTTTGCTCAGGCTTGTGTGCCTAACAAGATGGAGATTAAAGTTCGCCGATCTCACATCTTGGAAGACTCCGTAAGTCTTTTTTTAATTCTGAAATAAATAGGTTTCAATATAATTGTAATTGTGAGACCACTTTAATCCAATTTACTCCAATCTCCATTGTAGTACCGCATCATTTCGCAAGTTACTCGACCGGAGCAGTTAAAGACAAAGTTGTGGATTGAATTTGACGGGGAGCCAGGTCTCGATTATGGCGGTTTGACCCGAGAATGGTTCTTTTATCTCAGCAAAGAAATGTTCAACCCGTACTATGGACTTTTCGAATACTCGGCTATGTAAGCGATGTTTCAATTCCAACAAATTCGCCTAATATTTTGCAAATGAATGAATGAATGGATGAAAATGTCATAATCTTGTAACTTGCAGGGATAATTACACGCTGCAGATAAACCCTATCTCGAATATCTGTAATGACGACCATTTAAGTTACTTTGAGTTCATTGGACGTGTCGCGGGCATGGCGGTGTTTCACGGAAAGTTATTAGATGGTTAGTCATTGATTCCATTGTTTTAAATGCATTCGCTCCGTGAAAAGAGGCTATTTTACTAAAAGGTTGCATGTCACTCTGCAGCATTTTTCATTCGTCCTTTTTACAAAATGATGCTGGGCAAGTCGATTGAACTGGAAGACATGGAAAGTGTCGACTCAGAGTACCACAAATCGCTGCTGTGGATCCGAGACAATGACCCAACTGAACTGGATCTTACGTTCTGTGTGGACGAAGACACATTTGGGATTACGAGTCAACGCGAGCTGAAAACGAATGGTGCTCAGATTCCAGTGACCAATGAGAATAAAATGGAATACGTGAAGTAAGGAAGGGAAATTAAGAATTATTGATAAATCATGATCATAACCGTAACGGATGTGACTGACTGTGAATGTGCTTGACAGGTTGGTGATAGAATGGAGATTTGTGTCACGAATCCAAGAACAGATGAACGCTTTCCTCAAAGGATTCAATGACATCATTCCCCTACACCTTCTCAAGATTTTCGACGAAAATGAGCTGGAGTTGTTAATGTGCGGTATTCAAAATATCGATGTGAAGGACTGGAAGCAGAACACGGTCTACAAAGGGGATTACCACCCTAATCACATTGTTATTCAGTGGTTCTGGAGGGTGAGAAAAATTATTATAAAAAAACATTTTATTCGTTAGTTATTAGCTAACTAATAATTTCGGGCGGAATTATTATTGTGTAGGTTGTATTATCCTTCAATAACGAAATGAGAGCCAGGTTACTTCAGTTCGTGACCGGAACGTCAAGAGTGCCAATGAACGGGTTCAAAGAATTGTATGGATCCAATGGTCCGCAATTATTTACCATTGAGAAGTGGGGAACGCCCGATAATTATCCACGAGCCCATACATGGTATTGTGAAACGAAAAAAGCTTATTTTAAAGAAAACCTAGGACTCTGCACGAAACGATAATTTCTGATTTATTATTGAATGTTTTTCTTCTCAATTTCCCTCTAGTTTTAATCGATTGGATTTACCTCCTTACGAAAGCTACCAACAGCTCAAGGAAAAGCTGGTGAAAGCTATCGAAGGCTCGCAAGGATTCGCCGGAGTAGACTAAAAACTGAACTGTTTAAGAAGCGTGATTAGTTGAGTCGTTCGAATTAACGACCTAAACAAATTATCACTATTATCAATTACTCGTCGTGGAAAAAATTTCCGTTTCATATTTTACTAAAATTGACACAATCTTTGATTCAACTTCAAACGCATTGTTGAAATTGGCAAACATGGAGAGTAAAATTTATTAATGCTACGCTGCAATATCAAAAAAAATTATTCGGGATTTCTAGTCTCTAACTTGGTTTTATAATTTTAACGAAGCAAGGGGGAAACGAATGAAAGGAGGGTAAACAAGTGAAAAGCTTGAAAAAAATTGAGTTGTCATTTAATACTTTGGAGAAGTTTTGCAGAGGGGTGAGTCGTTTTATTCAAGCAACAGATCAGACACGGAGAAAAATGTACCTGGACTATTAACTAAATATTGTATACATTAGGATTTTATGACTAAATAGTAAGATCAAAGGTTAAAGTAGAAAGTTATGTTCACTTACAACTACGAGTCAAGAGAAAACAAGAGCTAAGCGTGCATAGGTAGGTAATTGATTTCACTGTAAGCAAGCTTTTTGCGTAGGTAGGGGAAGTACAACCATTCCAAATTGTGGACTACTTGAAAGTAGTGTGGTTTCGTCATTTCACGCCAGAAACAAAAAAGCCATAAAAAGCGTATTATTGGGCTGTTATTGTTCCTGTGTTCTCATTCCTGAATTTTTCTTTCCTTTTTTTCCTTTCTTAGCGAATTTAATATTAATCTATTCTACAAACATAATAATATGATTATGAGTACTGCTGCCTTTCGTCGTTCGTTTCTTCGTTCGTAGTTTTGTAAGTTACCTATCACATCACATCATCGCAATTTTCGCCGTCTCCACAAAAATGTAAGCAATGCATAAGTAGGGAGCATTAGACGTCTTGAAACTACTTTCTAGCATTTTTTTCAGCCATGGACATGCCTTATCGTAAATGATAAATTAAATTAATGAAAAAGAACCTTTATAAAAATCATTAACTCTTCGTCTTCTTATCATTAATTAGTTGCAGCTGGTGGCATTATCGAACTTTATGTCACGTGTGCCATGCGCGTATTGTTTGTTATTATTAATTATTTGAGGAGGATGGAAATCTACATTTGAATTTATGTAACTAAATAATTAATTACCATTAATTATTTGCTCCTTTTAAGTGCTACCTTTCAACGAGAAAAAAGTTGTTTACTGCTAGACTCGTCTCCCACAACCATTCTCTTGCAAGATGTTTTCCATTTTTACGCCTTTCCGGATTATAGTGATATGATACAAATGAACATTTTATTAACCAAACACAATATTGTAAATTAAGTGTAGCTTAACAATAGAGAAAGCAGTAGGAGTACGGATAAGATAGGATAAAATAAACAACCACCGCCACAAAAAAAAATATCCAACGGGTAAAAGAGAAAGCGGAGAAAGTAGAGAAAAGAAAGAAATAATTTATTGCCAGCACTCGACTCGATTACCGTGATGTGGTTGTGGTTGTTGTACACACACAAGATATGTACCGAAAATAATTTAGAAGAAAAAACACTTAATGCGAGTAGATCCTTTTCCTGACATTTTTATCTTTGAGCCACACACAACACTGCAAAAAATCCCATCGTGTCTTGTTCCGAGAAAGAAGACACCTATAGACGCTTAGAAAAATGTAGAGTTTTTTAGTGAGAAAGCACGCAGTTATAAATAAAAAAAGCTTGTTTAGTAAAAAAAAGAGACGAAAATATAAATATCGCATCATGTATTATTTAATTTAGTTAATGATAAGTAGAGTTAAAATTGGAACGTGGAGAAATGTTCCAAACCATGCACCTTTGATAAAGTGCTGCTGCGACTAGTTTCACCAGTTACAGTTATCATTGTCATATAATTAAGTATGAGTTTCACTTTCGCATCATTAATGTGTTGAAACATTCACCTTTATTTGCTTCAAGCAAGAAGTGTGGTCCCTCTGAACAAATGCTGATATGAAAAAATATACCCGAAGACTTGTCTGAGTTATTCTGTCCCAATAAGAATTTGTGTCATTTTAAAAACTTTTTAGGTAGATGATGTAGCAAACAAAAGTAATTAATTGATTATGTGAATTGATGTTAATATGTATCTGTGTACATATTGAATTTATCTCTGATTAGATTAATTAAGTGCATATAATATTAGTATTGTGTAACACGTTCGTAGATAGCTATTTAATATTAGCTAGTAATTAAGAAACAGAGATCTTTTATTGTCAACTGTAATTAATTATAAATGAAACATATTAAGTAGGTGTACAATAAAATCTAATTAAAAGTAAAAATAATCATAATCATAATCATTATTGCTACATAAATACATTATTACTACAATTAACTTACATTATAGTTACTTTTGTCTGTTATATTGTTGCCTCATGAAAACCTGAAATCTTTCACTCTCGACAACGTATAAAAATAACAAAAGAAAGTAAAAACTGTGTTTAACAAAAAAAAGAATCCAGAAACTATTACGGGATGTTTACATTACGTGTGTGTAAAAAAAATTTACGATTCTTTAAATTGTTATTGTTTTTCGTTCGTTCGTTCGTGTTGCACTAACGTCTATGTAATGCTTGGGTATCGCTACGAACAGTGACTGATTCAACCTTTCATAAGGTGAAAGTGAGGACAGCAGGTTTTTTATCAGAAAGGACAAAATATTTTTGCCACTTTCACTTTGGTTGTGCGTATATTTTAAGGCATGGTTTCATCGACTTTATCTTTATCTAAATCTTGGAGAAAGGAAGGCGAAAGAAGGGAAGAAAAAGTGATTAGACAGAAATAAACTTTAAATCTTAATTAACCTTTTTCGCTGCGAACAAGATAAAAAATGGTGATATAAAAACAAATTTAATATCGTATTTAATACTTACGTGTATAAATTACCCGTATAGGAAACTTTTAAAATAAATACTATTATGTTATACAATACAATTAATTAACTGTAACGTAATCGTAAACCTTCTTTAATTATCCATTATTATCATCAATAAACTAAGCATACTTACTAAAAATGTTGATACGAATACAAACACTCTTGTATATATGTATAATGTTACATTTTTAAAATCTGTGTGCTGTCGTGCTTGAAAAAAAATAATCATTTCATTCTCAGATGGTACTATTTGCTATAATATTTAATGAATTAAGATTATCTATCTCTTATGTTACATGTAATTTAAGCGGAAAACTAACGAAAAGGAGAAAAAATGCATGAAATGAATCCACTCTGTAATACTTTTAAATATAATATGTCATAAGTAGAAGGCTAAGAGCTAAAAATGAATATCTGTATGATTGATTGCTGCTGAATCATGGTGAAATGAAGGTGAAGTGAAGATTATATAAAAATAAAAAATACAAAAATAAAAAAGTGAAACACATTTCAATTAAGATTGTTCAGAAACACAAGGAGAAAGAGTCAAGTGTTGTTCGCGTTTTCACTTTTTTTTTGCTAACTCTGCTGGGGATCATCAATTGAGGATTTTCAATTCAAGGGGTATTTAAAGGTTGAAAATAAAACGTGACGAGTGTGAATAAATTAAATTGCAACCAGGACCAGTATGCACACAGTGATTGAGGACGTAACATTATTATGTGTGCAGAGGACTCAGAAATATTATGATTTAGTTTCAAATTGAACACACTCGACAGTCAGAGAAAAACATGCTCAGCAATTTTAAAGGATTTTCTCCACATAATCTGGAATTGCTTTTGAAACACTGGCATATCATCATCATCATCAGAAATATATTTTTATACCAATAGGAGGTCTGTGAAGTGTATGAATAGAGCGAGTGAAAGTTTCGAGATTTTTATTTGCAAAGCCTCAACATAACATCAATATCAAATCTATCCCCCACTCATCTCATCTTTTGTCTTCTTTTTATTTCATCCACTTGGAGAGTTTACCATTACCACTGTTGACGATGCACCATTCAAATCCAGATCCAGAATCCACCACGCTTTTTTCTATTGTATGTAAGTAGTTTATTCATTTTGCGGCACAACAGCTTACAGTACGTTGTACTACCATATCTACCTACCAGGGATTTAATTTTATATGCTGGAAATTTTTTTCTAGTCCACTTGCAATTTTTTCATAAGCACGTTCCCCATGAAATCCCTGTTATTATCAACTCTCCTCTGCCTTTCATCTTTTCTCAAGGACTTCTTTCTCCACTCCTTTCCTTACTGCCTGCTGCTTTCTCCTTCCGCTGCTACCATTACCATACCATAATTTCCATACACGGTACAGATTTCTCTGATCATTTCGCTTCCTAAAATATTGTTCCTAGGCAAGTTAGACATGGCCATGGCTTTCCCATTGCCATTGCCACGGACTGCTGCCTGCTTCTATCCACCCACTTCCTTTTTTCCCTTCTCTCGTCTTCGTCTTCTCCTTTCCGCTGCTTTTTCTCGGGAAACCATGATCATGATCGTGATAATACAGTCATTTTCATGAGGAGTGAGTCATATCGCTGAAATGCGCCGATGCCGGACTCTGTTACTAGATGAGACCGCGTGGGAAAAACAGAGACTTGTTGTTATGTTGCTAAGACGGAAAAGAAGGAAGCCTGCACAATACTCAAATCCGCTGCCACTTCGATTCTCTCCATTTTCCAGCCTCCATTTATTTCCGTCTATGTGTATCGGTAGGTAGCTACAGAGCCAGCAGTCAGCACATCCTTTTCTCCGTGCGGAGTGACTGAACGAGAACTTTTCGGTAGGTACTTGTAATATATGAGGTGGTTATGTAGGTCACGGGAAAAACTTGAAGGGATTGTGTTTGTATGTAGTGAGTGGGACACGTGTCGTCCTGAAAACTTTCGCCGATCAATGCCACCAACCAGGAAAGTAAAGTGAAAGCAGTAGCAACTTAGCAAGTAGCAAAGTGAAAGCTGCTCTCAATTCGGCGTTATATTGTAATGTGTTGTATTGTATTATGCACGCAGTTTGTTCGTTAGTTTGTTCCTGAGGATGATGTGATGTGATATTATTGTATGATGAAAAAGGGAAAAAGCTGAGCTGAGCTGATGTCGATGTGATGTTTGTTATGCCATTACTTAACTTGGCTATGTTGGGTAATGTTATGTTTTGTTATGTTACCTATGCTCTTATATAATGTGTCCATGAGTCATGTCGTGGAGAGGGAGAAAGTTGAAAATAATTTATAATAAGCTCCTGGCCCCTGTTCATGGTAGTGGCTAAAAAAGAAATGAGAGTTCTGGGAAATAAATGGCGAAAGTAAAACATGAAGTAACAGGAAAATATGTGTTGTGTTGCTGGCTCCACTTCCACTTCCACCTCCGTCATGCCACATATTTTCTTGGAATATAATATTAGTCGTTCGTTGGAAAGTTG
Source organism: Cyphoderus albinus (assembly GCA_021029165.1). Lineage (NCBI taxonomy): Eukaryota > Metazoa > Arthropoda > Collembola > Entomobryomorpha > Paronellidae > Cyphoderus > Cyphoderus albinus. The sequence goes on along the minus strand of VYYJ01002205.1, from coordinate 7,492 downwards.
GAAATCATCATGTTGCCCTTGTTTCTTCTTGATGATGATTATGAGAAAGAATTCTAAAAACGCTGCTGTGCTTGCTGCTTCTGGTGGTGGCTCNTTCTAAAAACGCTGCTGTGCTTGCTGCTTCTGGTGGTGGCTCGGTTTTTTTCTCTGTAGCTCCCTATTTTTAAAACTCCAGTGTTCCTGCTCATGTTCACGTCTGTTCCTCGAGACTCCGAGATGGATGGATGGATGGAGTGTTTGCTTGTTATCTATTTTCTGTCCAGTGGTTTGATTTCGTACGCTCGATTCAGTCAGTCTGCCCTTTAAAAGATCATCATGGTAAATGAACGGTTCATGGTCGTGGTGGTTCGTTGGAGCAGTGAATGGAAGTGGGGCGAGCTATTTACCGAACCAATGCCATTCCACTCACACCACTTCACTCCAAGTCTTTCAACTTCAAAGCGATTTATCATCCATCTTATTTAATGATATCCTGTGCTGTAGCTGTGTGTAACCCAACTTTCACTCCGGTATTTATAGCAAAATAAAATGAAATAGTTATGAAATGAAGGGTAGGGCAACCTTGAATCTCTCCCCATGCGATGCTTCCTTGCCTCCACATTACATGCAAACATGAACATAATCAAATTCTCTCATTCCCATTAACTCTGTTAATCCTGTCTGGAATTAGCCAACTCACCTGGATCATTCTCATCCACAAGTTAGTCATCTGGAAGGAGAGAAAGCGGATGAGAGGTGAACTTTTAAAATCATGTTAGCTTTTACCTTAGCTGAACGCAACTACCTAACTAATGTAGTTACGAGAACGCGAATGTAGACATTTCATTTTGGATGACAAACTTGAAAATTTGATTTTGATTTTTATCCTGTCATTTTAACGAGATCCTTCAGAGGAGAACTACTTATGTATTTTGCTGTCAAAAATTCTGACTCCGTTCATTATTTTGCAATTGACACCAGCACTCAAAATTTCTTCGAAGAGTGAAAACCGGAGAAAGCGAGGTAAACACTGAGGTAAAAAATGAAGTGCAAAGACTCAGTAAGTAGACAAGCATGAAGAAGTGAAAGTCTGTTAATTCAACCAGAGTATTATCAATCACCAAGGTTCGGGAAAATTACAGAGAAAATGTTTGACCCCACTTAAAATTATATTTGAATAATGATGAAGAAGACGGTCAGTTCTTTTGTAGCCATGATTTATTTTGAGCCGAACCGTGGAAATGACAGGGATTTGTGGGTTCGGCACGACATGGCTTAGGCAAGCAGGTGAAAGCAACAGCCGACAACCCCCATTTCATTTCATGAGCGAGCAAGGCGCACGGACGGATCAAGGTGAAAGCGTATGCGGTAGGATGCGATGTGATGTGCTGGAGGTGGTGAAAGTAATTCGGGGAAGGCCTTGGGAGCAAAGAAGCCTTGGAAATTGTGTGAAGTGGCATGGCCATGGCAGTAACAGCAGCGATCCTCGGATTGGAGCTGGAGCGGTGTGGTGTGAGCGCTGGAGGAGGAAGCGACCGGCGCGAGTGAGTGAAGGAGAAAAGAAAGCTGAAACTGCTGTTTGCATTTGAAGAATTGCTTCTCGTTTCCTTCTATTGGAATTGACTCGGGCTTTTGCGGAGTATTTACAGGATTTCCTCATAGAAGGTTAATGACACAGACAAGGTTTGACCTTGTACGGCAATTTTATTTTATTTTACCAATAATTACGTTTCAGCTTTCCCTCTCATATTCTTCTCCAGCCGTTCTGTAATTACTCTGGGGAATATGCCCACTCACCCGCAAAACGCTCTTGTCCTTTTTCTTTGTTCAAAATGAAAAAAAATATTTCCAGACATTCAGCTCAGACATGGGTAAAGCAGAATGAGACAGCTTACTACTATGTTACTTATACAACCTTTGTGTCTCCAATTTTCTTCCGAGTGTGTTATTTTTAAAACGAGATAAACAGGAAGAACACGAACAAAAGCATTATTACTATTTGGTTAGAGTTGAAGACAGCGAACATTTTATTTGGTTTGGAACTTATTGGAACTGTTGAAACCTCCAAGGTCACCCAGCCAGCATCATTAAAATTTTCTTTAGTGATGCTTATGTTGATGTGGCCGTGAGGAAAATCTTTTGCTTGCTCACTGTACTGTATCATATTATATTTGATAGATAAACCAAAGAGACACTTCGTCGACAATGATAATTTGACCTTCACAAAACAATTCCCTACCTTTTTAATGCACGGTTAACTTCTCTCCGGAAATACTACAGAAGAGGAGAGTGAAATGAGAGACAGAGCAAGGGCAACCTTGGAAAAGAGCGTGGGGGCTGGAGCTGGAAAACGTGGGGCGAAAACGTGATTCGAGCTCGTCCTCTCGCTTTTACTTGCGCTTCAAGAGATTTTTTGTCTGGAGCAGCGTCGCTGTCGCTTCCTAGAAGCCGGCTTTTAGAGGCTAGAGGCTACTGTACTGCTTGATAGCATTGAACACTCAACTTAAAAACTTTTCAGCCTATTTTAAGCCAATCAAATCAGAGGTTTGTTAGTTTAGTTCCCAAGAGGGAAAATGCAAATTTTAATATACTCCAAGGCTAAAAACTATTCAAGGCTTTTCTTTGAACTCTTCCGTGATAAGCCTCTTTACTTCCAGAGTTATAAAAACTGTGAAACGGCCCATGAAGTAAATTGAAAAATGAAACACTAAAGATGCTTTGATGATTAAATTTGCACGTGAGTTGTAAAAAAAAGATGATGTTTGGTTAACGACCAGGATGATGATTTTGTTGACGACATAGCACACTGAATAAAGATACTCCACTAGTGTGTTAAAGTTATTTGGAAAGTCGTAAATGAAGTGTTATGGCGCTCGTCTTCATAAAACGATAGGCTCATCCCTCATCAAACTTCTTCTGAAGATTTTCAATTTCTTCTTTCAGACTTTACTCAATGAGCAGGCAAAGCAAGCAGTAGCAATTAAATCAGCTTTTTATGACTCAAGTTGATTTTATTGGACCAGTTCAATAAAAACATCTTTTTTTTTTAAAGAAAAAAACTAAATAATGGAACTGAGTTCCCTTTAAATGCCAAAATCGAAACTGGATAAATTTTTAGGGAAAACCGAAGCAAATAATAAGCATATGGAGTAAATAACTATTAAAAAGCAAGTGAATGTCGTCGGTGGTCGGTCGGTGGTGGTGGCAATGCCAATGGCACAGCGGTGCGGTCCGGTGATGATGACGATGATGTTGCTATGTGCCGGCTTCCTTCCTCCTCAATCGGCAATAACAACATCACACAATCATCATCATCATCACTCTCACTCACCATCCGTTCAGTGTTCACCATCGTTTCGTTCCTTCATGATTTTCTCTCCTCATTCTCTATGTACTTTTTTCGTGCTCGATGTGAAAAGTGAAGTTGACTGAAACTCAACCTACTTAAGCTAGTTCCATAGAAAATGGCAATCGTGCTTGTATGCGCGTAATGTTGCTTTGCTTCTTCTGGAGTTTTAGGTTTGGAGTGTTTTTTTGCCTGAAGAGAAGAAAAAAAGTAAAATGAGAGTGAGAGAGAGAGAAGGAAGGAAGGACACGTGTGCGGCTCGGTGGCTTTGCTTTTATGCTATGATGGGAAAGAAAAGACGAAATGAAAATACTTAACTTAATGTGCATATGAACATGAACATTCATAGCGGCTCTCTCTAGCCACTTTTTATGGCGTGTTTTGAAGCAAGCTGAAAAAAATCAGTCAGCTTTAGTAATAATGTCATGTCATGAATGTTAGGTAGAGAGGTACACGCTACAAAATGTTACAAAACTAACTAACTAACATAACATCACCACATACAATAACGTATGTGTGTCGTGTTTCTCTCGAATACAATATCATTTTCTCCTGGTGTTCTCCATTCTCCAGGTCTTTGAAGAGCACAGCAGTGCTTTAATAATAGTAATGTCAATGTGCTCCATGTGTGCCTTTTCCACGAGTTGGACTTTAGTAGATGAGTATAAATCTGCTTTTCTGTGAACACTGCCAATAATAAGGCTTCATCGTCATCACAAAGAGAATTCATCGGCTTAACTCCGTCGAGCAAAGAACATGCAGAAAAGAATAAAGAGCATTGACTTTTCATCGCAGCTTTGATACATTATTATGCTTAATAAAATAAAATATGTCGATGGTTTTCGCTACGGATGAACAAGCAGATGGATAATAAAAAGTGCCTTATTTGTTGTCAATTGTGCCGATTTGCTTTTTCTTCTCTGGGACCGGAGTCCACTTTTCTTTTCATTTTCTTGGTCAAGACTGGCAAAATGAGTAGAAAGTATAAATGGAAGACTTGCGTCACTCTTCTCCATTTGGAAAAATTCACTGGTGACTTGACTGTCAGTGCGACCTAAGGAGTCGCCTGAATTGAGTGAGAATTTGTGATGTGAAAAGAAAATGAAATTGCCGGTAGAGAAAATTAAGGGAATTGAAAGTGAAATGAAAAGTGATGTGTTTACTGGATGATTGGTTGTTTTTCCTGCGACTCACTCCAAATGCTTTTTTATATTTGGGCCGGTTTCTTTTCAGGCCACCATTTGCCATTTTAACTTAGCATAGCATAACTGTACTGTAGCTGAGAGCTATGCCTGGATCCAACAATTTTTCACAATTTCTTTACTTCTCAGGAAAAAAGATGAAAATAGAAATCGAGTTTTGCTTTGCTTCTCCCATCAATCATTATGTAATGCAATGTCTCACAAGCTACAAGAAAAAACGCTCCACTCCACACTCTTGAGTCTTGAATTGAATTTCGATTTGATTTACAAGCCCATACACAACTCGAGTTATCAGTGAATGTTAATCAAATCATTTTCGGCAAGATGGATTGTTTTGAATCTGTACAATATGATTTGATTATGAATGCGACTCGGAAAAAAATGCCTTCACTATTTCAAGTATTGTAAGTAGGTAGGTACATACATATTGTACAATTGAAAAAAGAGCATTCACTCGGAGCGCAGCTGAGATGGAAAGAAAGGGAAAGAAAGATGGCAACAAAAATAAAAAGATCCAGAGGAAGCTGTAGCTGAAGTAAGATAGTGGCATAATGTATCTGTTGTGTATGTCCATGTACTCTCACTATGTAGGTACTGTACAAAGTAACACTGTTGACGAAATGACGACCATGGCAAGACGATGACGATGACGATACTAGAAAGATACTAAAAGAGAAGCAGGGGATAACGAAGATGCAATGCAAGGCCGTTTACAGTTGGTTGCGTCTTGGAGTTCTTTGCTCTTGATTCTTGGATTGCACTGAAGCCGGTTTCCTCTTGCTCTCGCTCACTCAACTCATCTCAAGCTCTCTTCTTCTCCTCTTGTTTTCTGTTTCCAACCGACTTTTTTATTCTACGAAAGATACCACGATCATGACGATGATGTTTTTGCTCTTCTGCCTCTTGACTCTTCTCTCACTCAATTTTTTTCTTTCTTCTTTTTATGGCAGCTTTATCGTTGAAGACAAGTAGTTTGCAGCACTCCCATTACCACAATAAAATTCTTACGTACGCAAAACGAAACATATCTGAAAATGTATATGAGATTAGATGAAATGAGACGATCTCGGTGAATATTTCGAAAAATCGTTCTGTAGAATGTTTGTTATGTTTTATGCATGTTGAGATATCATAAGTAACCAGACGAAACGGAAGTATGCATATATGTCGTCGTGTCACCTTCACCATGATGGTGATGGCGACGCTGATACTGATGATATTCAATCGAGTTTTCTCATTCTTCTTCGTCTTCGCAGTCGTGACTTCATGTTCAAGTGTGTGATTGTAGTAAAGTAAAGTAAAAGGAATAAAAATGCGTGCGAGTTTGTGTGCGCTCGTAAATAATTGCACTAGAAAAATAAAACGTTGAGCGATTTCCATGTGCGATGCTGTGTTGGTTGAATGTAAAGATGGCTAAAAATCTTGTTTATTTATCTACTTACCATTATCGCACCGCCGCTGCCGATGCTCTACCTTCCTTTGTCATGTCATCTGTATAGTAGACTGCTCGTAAAAAAGTTTTTTTCGGCTGTGTTCTCTGACGCTGATGATAATTTAGGTGAAAGGGAAGCAGTAAAACATTTCATTTCACAAAATGAATCCGACTAAATTAAATCAAGTAACTCGAAAAAATCGAGCGAGATGGAGAAAGGAAATAAAATGGTTTTGACATTTTATTCATGACATGGAACACGAGAGGATCTCGGGCCGTGTTTTCTGTTTCTTTTGAAAGAGATCAAATAAATAAATCAGTGCTTATGCAATAATATCGACCATTAAATGTCATCTCCTGTGCTTTCGCCATCACTTTTTATGACGCTTCTTTTTTCTCTTGTTGTGTTTGTGCGTAGTATTGACTGACCAAATTGCATTGTATTTTATTTTATTTGACGCTATTTAATGTTATTTTGTCAGGATCTATTTTTACTTTCCAGGAGAAGTTTCCCACAGGAGACGAGGCATGTCAGGAGGAGGATTGCTTGCAAAACAGGAAAATAATTTGGTTCATTCGGTTTAATTCTGAATTTAATAAAAGTGGTCATAAAAATAAATTTCTTTTTTTTTTTTTCAATGTCACAGTCACAGCCATAGTCACATTTAGCATTGGTTGATACAGCTGTCACAGGCAAGGAGCCAGAGAAAGAATTTTGTTACCAAAAATAACAAATAAGAAAGTAACAATGGCACACTCAACTCAACAAGAGAAGAGAATCATGCGTATCATGAATCAAAGCCTAATACCCATTCTCTTTGAAGAGAAAGAAAAAACTTTGTATACAAAAATCTACGCAGGTATACATAATACTCAGGCATCATTACAAATGGAAATCACAAGTCGTAAAAACTGGAATTCGAATGGAGAAGAAAAAATGGAAAACCGGGTAATAAAAACTGGTCATAAACACACGCTAGAACGGTGTTGCATCGCCTTAATTTCGGCTACTGTGTGCAAAGCAAAAGGCCGGCTCGTTTTTTCTTCTTAGCTATAGCTAGTTGGCACCAGAGGGGGAAATAATAAACTCTGTGCTTATGTAATACGCAATATGCGTAGGTAAAGAGGGTGAGTGAAATGAAATCCTAGAAGGTAAACAAAGCAAATAAACGCATGATGATGACACAATCTAAAAACGACCCAAGAAGAAGCAAGGCTTAAGGCAGGCTAATATTAAAAATCGCCGGTTGGTTACTTACATCACATCACGGTCACTGTGACTAGTGACCACATCGATAAAAGGAGAGAATCGCACCGCAGAACTGGGAGGAGGCGAGGCGAGGCAAGGAGGACGATACAATATAAGGAAAACCTGAGTCGAGGCAATGTCCTCTTATTGTCAACAATAATAACAACAAGAACACGCATAATAAATATAGTGGCATATCTACACACACCATTCCCATTATTATTAATAGGTGAGCCATTACTTTTTCTCGTATAATTTTCAATACATCTTGTGATTATTGGCCC
>VYYJ01002204.1:0-23154 GCA_021029165.1 Cyphoderus albinus | reverse complement strand
CCACAGTGGTCCTTTGGGCCTTAAGGAAAAGAACCAAAACGCATATGATTCAACTAATGTTTATAAAGCTTCTTAATAAGATAACAGAGTTGCAAGTAGCAAGCAAAGCTAGAGATAGAAATGATATTGGCAGTTCATCGTATAAGTAGTCGATAAGCTTTATTAAACAACGTTGAAAAAGTTTCATTAGGCTATTCCATTCGTGCAAGAATGACCACGATCAGACTGACCTTCAAAAACACTACGTCTGCATCTATAGTCTAGGTGTATAAAATATCTTGCAACTAGGATGATAAATAATACTACTACTTTAGTAACTTTATTTACAAAATGTGTTCCTCGAAGCTAGTATTGAAATTCGAGGAATATTTACCCTTTACCATACGCTAGCTTACAGGAAAAATTATATTACAGATAGAATGAAACGTTCAGTAGGTATTACGTATACAAGTCACCAGTGCAACTCATAATGTCTATGTAATGAACATTATAGCACCTCATCAAGGAAGTCGAAATGTTATAATTATATAAAAGTGAGTCAAAACGTTACCGTTCCTAATTCATGCACTTGATAATTACTTTGCAAAAATGTACTCACGAATCTTCATTTTCATGGATGTCTGGATGTGCTTCATTGTTCATTATTGTTAGGCATGCAAGTATTTTTTATGTGACGGTTATATGTCACGGTTATTTTATATTTGTTGCCCTCCAATGTCATAAAACGTATCATTGACTATTAAGTAAGCAAGTAGATGGTAACAATATAAAATCATAAAATGGGATACAGATTGGTTACAATTAATCTAAAGCAGATGTAAAAAATCACTGTCAAGTTAATTATCGTAATTAAGTAATAAAATTGCATGAAGTCAGAAAATGCCACATAGTGCTACAAAATCAAAATGGCAAGAAGCGTGTATGTCCAACTTTTGATTAAATTATTTTTGACCATATCTGAACGCTCTATAAAGAAACATTGCATCGTGCAGCAACGAAGAATCATGGGAAATTACAGTAATTATCATTATGTCTATTGGTGATAGACTTTTAGCTTTCAAGTTTGTATTTTTTACTGCTTTCTGTGTTTTTTCTTCAAACAGCTAATGTCAACTCATCTTCAATTTCATTAAGGTACCTAATTGGATACACTGTTTAAAACAAAATTCATTCAAGGTTTAGTAGTTTAAATTACCTTGATTGTAGACGAAAAATGTGTTTTTAGGACACTGTAATCTGGGCATTTTAAAATGGATATTTGAGCGAATGAGCCATGATCAATCAGGAAATAAGGGTCGAGGCGACGCGACGTACGGATTGTGTGAACACTGTTTTGTCAGGCAGCCGGCCTTCAGTTACACCAATGAGTCACTTAAAATGTAAAGTTAAATATTAAACGCATTTCATAATTCATAAGACATACCCCTATTCCTAACTGTTGTGGTTTCCTTAATGCGAAAATGATCAGAAAAATGGAAACCTAAAAACTATTTGGACAAATATAGAAAAAAAGTTTACAAATCGTTAATTTGAGGCGCTTTGTGTAGGGACTGCGTTGTTATTGAACGAATAAAATGTGAAAGTTGTCAAACTACTTTTTGACTGAGCTACCCAAAGTCATAACNTGTAGGGACTGCGTTGTTATTGAACGAATAAAATGTGAAAGTTGTCAAACTACTTTTTGACTGAGCTACCCAAAGTCATAACGTATGTACCTACTTATCATCAAGTAATCTGTTGTTTCTTAATTTTCGCAGGTAACATTAGTTTTAATATTACTTTGTAGTATTATATTGAATATGAACATGTAAATAATATTGCAAAGAATGCTCATCTGTGATATTTTTCTTACAGGCGTTGTGATTTATTTTGCTATTATGTTGCAGAAAAAATTACACTCAGTTCAACCTGTATAAAAATGATAAAACCTAATAAAAGTGGGTGCAATGGTGTAAAACACGTTCTATATGTTATTTATGGCTGTGTCACGACCGTTAAAAAGGTGAGCACATGCCTCCAACGAAAGGAACATACCTGCTATTGGCTGGTTCGTAATGATATTATTTAACTATGATTTTTGACACTTCCTTGACCGTAGCTGTACGAAAACATTCCTTGTTTAAGCGTGTTCGAAAATTTCATGCAGACGTTTAGCCTATTTTACATTAAAATGTGTAAAATTATATACCGATCAATTAAGATTAAAAAGCGTTTGCATTTGTAACATGTGTTTGCCGTAGCTTTGGTTCTAGCTTTTAAAAGCTTTTAAAACTGTAGCATTAAATTAATTATACCCACTTTTTTCAGTCTCTTAAAACGAGAAGGGAAGTGTCATTCATATGTATTACTGCCATATGCAAAAATATTATAACTTAAATATTTCTGGGAGATTGACATGAACTCTGAATGAATTTTATTTATCCTCATTCTGTCGTGTACAAGATAGATCATGTGACATTTTCATCAACTAGACCAGTTTATAAATATTATAGTAGACTGCTGTATACCAGGTACACTGTTAAATGTGTAACAAGTATTGGGCAGCTTTTGGGGACACAGGATCTAGAATGGTTAATGATTTGGTTACTAATAAGTTTACCTCTGACTTCCAATTCTCTGAATGCTGTACTTAAATTATAATGCAAATCAGTGCATGAGCAAATGCATTCTAAAGTAAGATGGCAAGAACAAAAGACTGGCAATGCATACGACAGGACATAAAATCTTCAACTGCACTGTACTGCAACTGCAATAATTTCACACTGAATCTGTCTTGTTTTTGTTTGCGTGGACACAATTTCTTCAAGAAAATTGTGTCATGGATCATTTCATTGCCGATCCTTTGCACACAGCTTTTGCCAATTTAGCATTTTTAGCGACTGGATTGTTTGCTATTTTTATTTAGGACTGTTTTAACACGCTATATTCGAAATGAAAGAAGAATGTGATGATGTTTTATATTTATCATTTTTTAAATAATTTTTAGGTTTGCTTTAAAATCACAGGTCTGATCTGATTGCTCACATATGACATTGATTACGCTTTGATAACCTGAATAATGGACGCCTGTGAACCTTTATAGCAATAATTTTGAACAAAAAATTATTTCGGTAAAGGCCCAACTACCTACAAGAGTAACTTGGCGCACGTTTAAAATCTTAATTGTACTGGATTGAAGCAACTGTGCAATCAATTACAAAATTGTAGCTACAACTTTTGTCAGTCATGCAATTCCAATACTAAATTCACACAAATTTGGGAAAATAATCAGATAGTACGAGGTGTCTGTGAAGGATACACGCACTTGAGTGCAAAGCTTCTTAATGTTAAATAAACAACACACGCTTAAAAGTGCTGAGCTTTTAAGAACATTTACCAACAAACACGGTTAATGATCTTCGATCTTATCAATTCCTATTGTTGCTCTTTGGTCATCGGTAATCATTTTTTTGACAATGCATTGATTTTTCAGACATTTTGTGTATTACAAGCAATAAGACACTGATTATTTTAGTTTTTATCATTAAATCATTGTCATTTACGTTTTATTTACACTGTCATTGGTTGGTGGTCAGCTAAAATATGTGTCTATCTAATTCTTATTGTTACTGTGCGGTTTAGCAATTCAATTGTCACAATTGTAAGGGTACACATTTCTGTAATAAGATGCATCAGTCATTGAATTTGCTCTCCAATTAAATAAATTATGTGGTGTACCGTGCGGAAGAATCTCAAATGTATGAATGATTGTATATTCGAGTAACATGTATTCTTTGACCCAAATGTTCAACTTTGGAACTTCCAAATTGAAAGTACTTATAAAGCGAATTGATAACAAAATCGATTTAATTGTCAACATAAAATAAATTATAGATACTAGTTTTTGTAGACCTTTTCTTTTTTCTTATGCTGTATCCATTAACGTGATATTGTATGTATTTACTGAATAATAAAATATCAATACAAAGAGTTACGGTATCTTTATTATTTAATCGAAGAGAATTTTTAAGATTATAGAGTGGTCTATGAATTAAGCGAGCCGCTTGTCGTGAGCCACTTTTTGCTATTAACTACAGTGTTATCTTCCCATTTCCGGTTCAATTACACAATGTGAGATTCAAGGAAAACGGGTTAAAAATTATTTCCTGATGTGAAAACGTTTAGACGTCCATCTTGAATGAAAATAATTTTTGTAATTTTCCTTTTCACACACCCATAATATGGACTTACAACGACCCCTGTCGCCCGACAAAATCCTGTTTTGTAATGTAAGAACAAATACATAACTAATTGGATTTGGTCGTTAACAAATATCATTATACTTGACTGCAGCCTAAGAAATGCTCGTCCAGAAAAATGCATGTTGACTAGGATACTTCCGGAAATAAGTTTATGAATATCACTCAATAAGGTGATGGAATTCTGCACTTTAAAAATGTTTTAGCACGCCGAGTGAATCTCGGATTAAATTAATATTCATAAAGAAAAATAATTGGCTTGCCGTGGCCCCTACCAAAATTGCTCGTGAATCCATTCATTCCTTCTAATTTTTTTCATGGATTTCCCCGCTAAATTCTAGTTACAGTCATTTTTCGTTTCAAATTATTTTTGCGTAGTTGAAAATGTCATCAGCTAAGTCTCCTCAAAGTCAATCCGATACACGAAGCAGTTCTGCTTCAACAGCAGATCAACTTCAGAACAAGAGTATTCCAAGTAATCAAAATGTTTGCGGTAGATCCCGGGCGTCTGCAGACTCGACAATGTCAACTATTCCACCCTCAACTCCACCTCGAATACTCACAACGGCCAATCCGTATAACAGTGGTAATAAAGATGTTAAATAGCTGCAAAAGTAAATAGGGCTTTCGATTTTAAGGGAAAAAACTCAACATTATCCTTCGAATTTAACATGAATAGATGGATCCCCAATACAACCGTTTAATTCCACTCCGATAAGCGGCCCGGAATCATTTTCCGGTGGAAGCCCATGGGGACTTAGTTATGCTGATACACCATCATCATCGTCATCTTCGCCCCCATCACCTATGTCACCCCCGCCTTTTCAAAGCTTACCTTCGCAACTCTCACCTGCGCCACCATCACCTATGCCACCCCCTCCTTTTCAAATCTTACCTTCGCAACCCTCACCTCAAGGAGGAGCAAGTCCAGGTGTTGGGAATACCTTTACGCCACCTCAAGGAGGTATAGGAGGAGCTCCAGCTTGGGACAATCCCGTTACGTCACCTCAAGGAGGAACTCCAAGTCCAGGTTGGGGGAATACTATTACGCCACCTAGAATAGGAGGAGCTCCAGCTTGGGATTATGCGTCACCTCAAGGAGGAGGAAGTCGAGGTTCGGGGAATACCTTTACGCCACCCCAAGGAGGAGGAAGTCCAGGGTTTGGGAATACCTTTACGCCACCCCAAGGAGGAGCTCCAGCTTGGAATGCTACCTACGGTATTACACCACTCGGTAACGATTACACAGGTGAAGGAAGCGAGAGTAACGCCTTCGCATCAAAATACATTCAGCAAACTTACACCTTAAATGGAACTGAGGACCCAACGTTTGCCACAGCGCCTCTACCAGCCACAAATTTCAGCTATGGGCCTGCCCCTCCACGAATGAATTTTTCAGTACCCCTCCCAGGACAACGACTCCCACCTCCACCAAATCAGTTTAATCCCCAAGCGGCGCCAGTGGCGGCCGGAAACGGCGGAAACGGAGGAAACATGACAATGTCGACAATATCAACAATTCCTCCCCAGAGCCCACCAAACTACTATGGACGAGGTAAATATGTTTATAGAGAAACAGTCATTGACACCTTATCCTGGAAGAAAACAATACTAGCAATTTTAACTTAAACATAAATACGTAGACGGTTCCCCACAAGGACCGATGAACTCCACCCCGATAAACGGTGCTGAGTACTACTCCGGAAACGCATGGTCGCCAAGTATTTTCCCAGGACCTAACCGCATGAATTTTACTCAAGAGTCGGGACCTCGGGTTGGGACGCCTGTGGGAATGAACATTGCTGGCCCAAGTGCAGACAGATCATTACCACTCGCTGGAAACAACTTCTTCGTCAACAGGTCTGCCCCAGCATGCTTATATCAAAACGCGAGCATTGGAAGTGGAAGTGGATGCTGCTCCAGCGGACCAATGCAAGGAACTAGATCATCTCTGCAAGGAGACAGTATGGGGAACACGACGATGGGGTCAAGTTTGAGAGCCGAAGCCGAATCCTTTGGTAGTGGCGTCAGCCGCTACACTGATGATTGCTGTTGCCGCTGTAACAAACGTGGAATGGGTTTCGACAACACCCAAAACATGGACGTGACTGGAAATTCCGCCAGATCAGAAGGGTGGCAAGACATGATGAACAACACACAATCGCAGAACGGCGGAAGTTGCTGCAGACCAGCAACACCTGGACCTTTTGTTTCTGCATGTTCGTCGCCTGGGTCGGCGGCGGGACAAAATCCCAATGCGCGGAATATGAACGTTAATCTTAGTTTTCCACGTAATCATGTTCGGTTACATCTTCCGAACCAACAAAAACCAAATAATAGCTGTTAGATTTTCTGAGATAAGTAGTATTTTAATGAACATTTTGTCGCCTCTTGGATTACGTTAAAATACACTAAGAACGCTTGCCATTTATCAAAATTGATTATCGACACATTTCCTTATAATTCCAAGACTCAAATAAAATGCAAAGAACTTCCCAAACACTTGGCGAAATAATTGGTACCTTTTCGTATTTTATTTTTGCATTTTTTTCAAACGTTAGAAAATACATGGGTTAGCTTTGGTCATGGTTAACAAATAATAAAACGTCAAAGGTAGACACAAGTGTCTCCAGGTAATTCCAGGAACGAGGTATCGTCTTCGTCTTCAGACTCTTTATAATAGGTCGGTGGCAACCTTCGTTGGGCTTCCATTTCAGGAAACTTCCTCGCCAATTGAAGAAGACACGCATTACTTAACTAAAAACGATTTTTAAAGAATTCGGATTATTTCTCATCTTTGCATTCATACTCCTAGTATGTAGTAAATTGAAAATTTTGATGTGTATGCTTACGTAAGATCGTCCAACATTTAAATATTGCAGATTTGGAATTTTCTGAAATGCCAAATAGCCACTTATATCCGTGTAGCTCGCTTGATACTGTAAATCCGGCATCATAAGTTTTCGTAAATCTATAGTTTATACAGAAAATTAGTTTACATTTAAAAATCCGTTCCTAAATATGTATAAATGCAATGCTTTCAAATTCATGATTTTGTTAAATTGTTCCTAACAAAATAACTTACTGGTTAAATCTATCAGACCGAAGCTTGTTTTCAGTCTCATGATTTCCTCCTCCGAGATTGTATGCAAAGTAAAATTTTCTTTTGAAAGTTTATCACAGTCAGAAGCACTGATCCCTGTTAAAATATGGTCAATATTTTTCTCATTCCTATCCCATAGAGAAGGGAACTTTGTAACAGTTAACTCTTGCAGTTGAGTCATGCGTCCGAAAATGACTTCCATCGAGTCCAATGTCAAAGAGTAGAGAGAAATATGCAGCTTCTTTAACTTTGGAAATGCAGTCGCCACACAGTCCATCATATTTTTATCACACAATTCTCCGGGTAACTTGAGTTCGGTAATTGTTTCAATCTGTGTCTTGACAGGAATAAATTGTTGCCACCTTAGATTTACTGTGCCCCATATGTTAATTCGAAGTGCAATTAATTGCGGCAAATTATCACAGTAGGTAAAATCACCAAAAGACACTGAATGCTTCGAAAACGCGTCAGTTCCATCTATCTCCAATTCTTGGAGCGCATGGAGTCGTGGGAAACATATTAAACAGTTTGAGTCTCTCTCAATGTAACTAAGTCTTAGCTTCTTTAGACGCAAATGAAGAGACTCCAGAAAAGATTGGAACACGACATAGGAAAACGTTGAGCCTCTTAGGGCGATTGACAGAGAGGACACACGTAGATCACATCCTTTCAAGTAATTGAGCAACTTGTCATTTATATGAATGTCTAAATTTAGATATTTCAAACTGTTTGGAAGGATTCTAAATATTTTGAGAAGTCGAATAAAAAGGATGTCATTGATACACTCCACGCTCCCGCGAAAATCGCGTTGAAACCGAATGCTCAGATTTTCCAGTGATGGGGCCCACGTTATTAATGAATTGAGGAGGGTTCCACGCGTGTCTCTGCACCCTGGAATGTCATTTGCATTTTTCATTTATCAAACATTTTTATTTCATCTTTCACGTTTGTGCAATATAAGTAACATACCCTCAAAAATAACTCTACGGTCATCATAGTTTAATGTCCTGAGATTCGGAAATGAAGCCTTCCCATGAAATGGAATATCGACCAGTGTTGATCGCAAATCAAGCCATATGTCAAGAGTCTCTAGACGGTCTTGAAACGTCTGAAAAAAATCAGTCACGATGGATGCGTATATTGGCTGGAAAACTTCTTGACATAAGCGGAAGTTGGTGAAAGCACATGGCCACGAGGAGGAGAGGCTTCCCTTTGTTTTACGAAGCTTAATCAGTCTTCTAAATTTTGGGAGACTCGTCGAATAACTTCCTACCTCGACTTGTTTGGATTTGTGGTATAATCCTGTAGCTATTTCGTTCCATAGTCGGCAAACCATTCTATACGGCAGAAGGGTTTTTGGATCCCTAGGCTCCACTGAAGTTTTGTTATCATTGTGCACAAGCCGAAGGATTTTTTCTACCACCTTGAAAACAGGTACCACCAATTCAATATTATAAAATTTAGTCCGTTTTAACCTGATTAGTATTACAATTATAGTAGTATTGGAATCTTACATGATCGATTAGAAGTGGATGAATCGCCGAATCTTGTTTCAACGTGTGAACGCTCTCCTTGAGAAC
Source organism: Cyphoderus albinus (assembly GCA_021029165.1). Lineage (NCBI taxonomy): Eukaryota > Metazoa > Arthropoda > Collembola > Entomobryomorpha > Paronellidae > Cyphoderus > Cyphoderus albinus. The sequence goes on along the minus strand of VYYJ01002204.1, from coordinate 14,233 downwards.
AACCATCCTCACTCATCAACTTTGTCACAAACCAGACTCAATGTAAATAGGAAATAAAGATCTGCTTGACGTGTGTGGTATCATTTTAACTATTTATTGAATAATTACTAATAATTAGTCTTTCCACATGCACTATTACATCACAGTAACCTTTACTTTTTGCAACCGCAACCTTGCGAATGAATAAAAAATTGGGTTACGGTTAACTCTAGTATTCGTCACTCTTAACCACAGTTAACGTGAATTACGTTGAAGTTGTATTCAATTAAAAGAAACAGGCAAATGACTAAGCTATGAAAATTTACTCCTCGTTTTAATGACGTTTTGATATTAGATTACATGTCACGTGCTGAAACAAATCAACGCCTAGAACTATCACTAAATGAGTTCTCAGGGCCTTCCTGAAAATAAAATGTATTTCGTGTAAAGTGATTTAACTTTTTATCACTTCTATGAGCACATTGTCTCTATTCTCTCTCACTTGTTTTAGGTTGAGAGAACAATGCAAGACTAATCTTCATCTGAAGGTCTAGGCCAATGTCAACTAACGCGCACAAAAAAAGAAGGCGCAAACGCAAAGTAAAGTCGCAAACAAGTTATGCCTGCTCGCCTGCACGAATGCGTTGGTATGTGAAAATACATGAGCGGCAAGTGAAAAATATCTGTAACTCTTTCCACTTCTCCGCTTTGGACTTTTTGCTTCCTTGTTTTGATTCTTAGGACAATGATTATAACAACTATGACTTACAAAATTGAGCAATTTGTTTCCTTCTTACTTATCATAAATTTACTGCGCACTATGTACAATGCAAGTTTTTTGTAACAAAATCGTTCAGAGACCAACGGAGAAGAAGGAGCTGTAACACACACAAGAAACATAAAGACAATTCAGAAAGAGAATACAACAAGACTTTCAGATTCAGACTCGTACAGTGACAGACAATAAGCGACTGGTCACGTCCATCCAAGTCTAAGACATTCATGTCATCATTTTCCCTCGAGGAAGTTGACTTGTATCATTGATCAGAGTTTACAATAATAAAGCGGAATAAAAATGAAGGGTTGGATTGGATTGTGTTTAATTTTGTTTGCGCTGTGGGAAAGGTAGAGTTAAAATAGAAAAGAAAAAGGCTTAAACAAAATGTACCCATCACAAGTAAAGACATATAAATGTCCATTACTTTAAAATGTAGCATGAACGAGACTGGTTCTGGTTACTTCAGCTTTTCATTTGAATGGGATTAGTGGAGAATGGTTACAAAGTGTAAACAACCAGTTCACAAAATAGCTATACGCTGTATCGTATTACTCAATTTTATAATAATAGATATGTGAAGAAAGAAAGATTTAAACATCCTTTCTGGATTGTGGTGTGTGATGCCAATATGGCCTTTTGTTATTATCACTAAATCTAGTTCATGCAGCATATTAAAAAGAAAATGCAGGATTTCAATTTTATCAAGAAAAGGCAGAAATTCCGATTTCAACATTGTGCCAATCCCAACATCTTAATTTGGTTTTTATTTATTCCGATGAAATTATGTTGCAATTATACATACAAATGTACGTCAACATTTTAATGTTCTTTTGCCTTTTTACACGCATTCAGTCCATATTTGAAATTTTTAAACATGTAGGTATTTTAAAATACTTTGACTGAAAAACGGAGAAGCAAATTGGTATTACACAACGAAACATCCTTTCCTTTAAACAAGCCTAAGTTTGGTGCGGACTTTGAATAATACAATTTTCTGTTTAATAAAAGTAAAGATGCCTCTATGAGATAAAATGTAACTTTAATATCTTAACACAAACCGGTGTCTATTTTATACCTGAATAACAAAACAGCCGTTTTCAGAACTGACTCATCTATACAAGATTATTGTATATCAAGTAATGACCAAGTTTGTGGCAATTAAAATATTAATTTTTGCGTCATCATCTTCTCGTTGTAATTGTCTATAAGTTAAAGTTTACCTTCCCAGAGAGTGATAAAAGTGACATCATAATTTTATTTATCAAGTCTTTCCTCAATGTGTGTTAACCCTTACCACAAAGCAAAGCGAATCTCTCATTTTATTTTCTTCAACGATGATAAATGATATTTAAATATATTTATTCTTTCTTACACAAAGTAAATACAACAGGGAAATTCTTTATTGTGCCAGTAGCTCACTAATGGGATATTCTAGTATTGATTATGAACAAATTTTGGGTCTAATTTGTTTTGTTCTTCCAGTCATAATTGTGTGTCTGGAAATCACACGCTGTTAAAAAGCTGTGACCACACATTTTTTATCTTTATTACTCCTGGCCTGGGCCAGGAGTCCTGGCTTAAACTACTTATTATCAGAGATTTGGTCCAAGCCAATGTTTACCTGACAATCAATTCCCATTCTGCACAAAAGAACAACTTTTATTTTTATAGTGTATGGTAGAAAAACATTTATGCCTAACAATGATGGTTTTATGGGCACAGCATATAATAGCAATGTAACGGTAACTGAGAGATACTGTCAGTACCACTGCTAGGATGAGCTTTTGTCGTGTTCATTAACATTCATTATCATCTATTCCAGCGTTTGTCTTCAGGATGTCCCATGTCCATATACCATATGTACATAAAATGATTTTTGAATTGATTCAGAGTTGACTCAGTTGAATACAAGACGGGAAATCATCTTTCTATAGTTAGTATTCATTCTACTATTAAAAGTTAGTCATAAATTTTTTCTCAGTTTGTTTTATATTCAGATTGATTCAATCCCCTTTTTATGTTCATTAATTCCACAAGACTTCTTTCCATTCAAGATGTAAACCTCAATAAGTTGAATTAACAGAGTCCATCCATTCCATTCACTGCGGCCGAAATAACATGCTAAGGAGTTTCAGTTTATAATATTTTGGTGAGTCTGCTAAAAACAAATTCTTCCTCATATGATTAGCTTGATTGCCTTCAAATTTTGCGTCTTGCAACTTACAATGCAGAATTAGACAAGACACTATATAATACAATACAATAAGAAGTTAAGTCATTGGTCATAAATTACTCGTGGCGTGGCAAAGTTGGATGCACTACTTCCTCAACAAATTTCCAAGCGTCATATTAGATAAAAATGAATCACTATTTTTGGCGAATACATTATTTTTAACTGCTCTGTCTGGCCAATCTCAAATGTTTATTATTGAAGGAAAAAAGATAGAGAGGATGAAAAAGAGCGTTGTGTTACTGTCATTTTATCCAGCCAATTAAGAAAATTTAAATGAATGTGCCAATTTGAAAGGTCAAAAGTTCATTTCCATTTAATTTTCTGCAAAAAGTTTTTTTTATTAACGATGAATACGTTCGATCGATATCACAGAAGCAAACAAAATTAGGACGATCTTTTAGTAAACAAATTTGAATGAGCATTGATAAAAAACGTTGCGTTTTTATTATCAACGATGTCGAGCTGGCTCTGGAAACAAGGCGTCCAAATGTTTGATATGAAACTGAAAATAAAAACATCTTTGTGTTGACTGAATTGTCAGCAAATACAAGTGTCTCAAATTCAACCGTTTCTTACTTTGAGCATTGCCATATTGGGGACTTTTGACACATATTGCTCCAATGTGTCAATGGGATTGTTAAGAATCATATTGACAGTTTTGCACAGAACACTGAAAAAAGTCCATCCTGGAGGACAGTTGAGCGACCTAAAAAGAGGTCTGTCAAATGGATACCTAAGACATTGACAAAAAATTCAAATGTTAAAACATTTCTATTAATATTTATTGCTCTTCCGTAACATAATGTCAAACCCCATTGGCCGTCTATCCGGATATCTTCTTCGTCTTTGCAGTCCACAAAATATATATGGCGAGTTGCAAGTGGGGACTTCTAGATCGCGCGGATCATTTGGCACAAAGTCTAATGTATGTTGCATGTAAAAACATATTATGTAAATACATATGATGGAAAAATTAATAAAAACATGTATTTATTATGAAAGGCCAATTATGGAAAAATGGAAAATGAAAAAATTCAATTGAGAAAGTACCTTACCGATAACCCTTTATAATTCAGGCCCTTTTAACGCTATATAACGTTAATAATACGTGGTAACAGCGGAGTTAACGTGGTTTAAACATAAAACCTTTTTGGCGGCTCTGACACTGCTGAAAATGTGCAGTTTCAGGTATTTATTAATGTGTGACATAGGAAATCAATATGAAAAAAAGTAAAACGGAAGTTGGAGGTGTAATGAACTACATAGTGTCACTTATCTGCGCTTGCATTAATAAAACGCTATATAACTTAATGAGCTATAGACCTACATTGCGACTTCTTGAAAGGTGGTGATAATAAACCGATGTCATACAAAACGATTAATCTACAGCAAGGCTATAGACAGTGCAACTTCATTTTCAATTACGACTTTCACCTTCTGACCCCTTGGGCGCCGGTCACTGCATGTTGGAAGTCGACTTTTTAAAATACACTATCCATATACCATCTATAAAGCAAATAACTGAGCTGTGCGACTTTCTTATCAATGACGACCTTCAACTGGTGAACCACAGAATCCGGTCATCAAATCATGGAAGTCGACCTTCTCAATATAAAAACAATATTTCTATGCTCTGTTTCTCTTACCGACCAGCTACCAATCTATATCACATGACCGTGTCTGCATCTTCCTTACTTTTTAGTGGCGTCTCGTTATTCACTTTTCTCTCTCTCGTCACTCAACTAACAAGCGCCCCCACGACCGGCCACACTATAGAAAGTCTCTCCCAAAACTAAGCTAGGGCGATTGGTGGGCATCCTCCACGGCCAAGCAAGTAAAATAGGAGAGTTGTAATCACTTTCTGATGGGTTTAAAAACAATTAATAGGTTTTGTTCCGCTTTAATTGTTGTGGTCTGGTGTCTAACTGCCAAGACTTAATTGTTGTATAATAAAACAAGGGTAGAATTTTGTTAGAGCCGTTTTATTTTATCCATTCGTTTATTTAAATTATTTACTCGTTCTTTTTATTTGTGCCTAAGTGGGAAAATTGTTTGGTAGCGCATAATTTGCTTGTGTGGCCAGGTGGATCTGGTCTGTCGGCAAGGTCATTCCCGTGGATACACACATGGTACATGAACCAAATGGATGGTAAGGGATACTGTGTCGCATTTCCCCATGAGATACATCCGGATACTATTCATGCGATTTCGTCCGGGCAGGAAGCTCTCTCCCGGGCCTCCATCAGCGGAACACTTAGATCCCAAGTTCCCAGACACGTTCAATGACGCAGTCCTCCGACCGATGGAAGGCTCTCCAAAGTCAATTAAGTTAGTAACAAGCACAATTCCTGTCAAGCGCTACAAAGCGCACACGATCCCGTTTCACTGGAGCGACATTGTCAAGTAACAGCTGGACACGATGGTCACAGAAGTCATCACCGAGGCAGTTTCGGTCGGTGAGCCAATTAATTGGTGCCATCCCATGGTGGGAGTCGCCAAGAAAGGATCATCGGAACCCAGGATTACCGTGGATCTCAAAGGTCAACAAGTACGACGACCAGCGTATCCGGTTTGCGTTCCAAGGGAGGTCATCGCTCGGAATCACCGAGTTGGCAGCACCACGTCCAGCCCTACTCTCGTCTAATTCTGTTTCTGTTTGAGAAGAACCGCAGAAACGCGCAATAGAAGGCAGAGGCAGAAACGCCAAATCCAAAGATAATCGGCTTCGCACTGTGGCAGTAACAAATGGATGAGACCTGGAAACTCTTTCAAGTAGGTTCCAGATGCGTGACCTTACCGAGCCACGATACAGCGCATCTGAAATTTCACTACTGGCTATAGTGTGGGCAGACATGAAGACCTGTACCTCGGACAGCCATTCGAGTTAGTGGTGGACCACCAATCATCAATTTCTGATCAAAACGCCTGAGACCCAGACGCAGACGACCTCCGCGAAGACCTCAACACAGTATCCCTCAGTGGGTAAGCCTGTACTTATTGCCTGTAGACCAACGCATCAACCGTGTCGTGCCCCAGAAGGTTCGGATTGTTAAGAGATACTTCAGAGAGAGACTTATATGATATCTATCATGTCTGTCTGGAAAACAATTGCTATATAAGAAAAATAAGCGAGTATAGGCGAGTTCATGTCAAGCGCGACTTCACACCGGGCGTTTATACCAGACTTCTTGTACCCAAGCATACTCTTACCAGTGATAGTTCACACCAGTGAAGTGGAGTTTATTAACAACTAAGACGAGAAAGGACAGGTTGCTTTTTTAGTGAAGAGCTGGACGCGCGCGGGAAATGTCATAAAATTGGCCGGACCGGCCGGTAAGCCGTACGGTACTAGTACTTCGATGATCTACAATGACACGTTGTTACTGGGGAAATAGGGTGATTTTGAATGGGCTCTAAGTTTTGTATGCAAAGGTGCATGACTCGAGTGAGGTGTCATTCGAATCGTCATTTAACGCGGAATCGAATGACAAGTCACTCAGGTCATGCACCGCTTGTTAAGACCTGTTGCCAGGTCAAAAACAAAAACCAAATATTTTTATTTTTCCATTTTTCCAAGTAATATGTAAATTTTTACCTTGGTCGAAATCTGTTACCATTACGAACAAATCGAACGGCATGCCAGCGACATGACCTTTAGGAATGTAAAGATGTTGTGGAAAGCCTTCGGGTGCACAGAACATTTAAGGAAGCAAATTATTACGAGTTAACATATTATGTAACTTAACTTATTACTATTCATCAAAAATATTCATACCACATCCACAAAAGTCGGCTGACCCTGAAGGATCAGGTCCACGTTCAAAATCTTCTATGCTTTTTGTCCAAGGCTGCGTTAGGGATGAGTCTTCCGCATACCTTGTTATTGTGTTTTTTCCAACTCTTACTATCAACGCCAATCAAAATACAGCAATTAACATAACGAATTGCATGCAGATAATTATTCTTAGAAAACTTTGACAAGCAATTATTACATTTAACTGGAAATGCATCCATAGGGAACATGAGGCGGCGCTGGATTTTTACGGGAATTCTCCTTCCCTTTTCATCATATCTTGGAGCCATGAATATTCTAACCATTGCCTTACCAGATTTACTCCTCACACACGGTTTTCTGTCCTAAAGTTTGTAATATCGTTTTAATACAAAGTACTTTCATATTCCTTACAAGTATGATAGGTAAATTTGACTAACAATGACAATTTTGAAATAAAATGGCTCATGGTCTAAATGCTGAGCACAGATTTTCGCGTGTTTCTCTCCCTTTTTGATGCTTCGATCTACTCCAGGCGACAGCTTAAATTTATGGCGAGACCAAAATGTTCTGAGTTCATTGACTGGACCACCTCCTTGAGAATGAAGTTCAATTTCTACCAACTCAATTCCTTTCCACAACAATGGAAAATCCCCCTTTAAATCACGCATCAATAGGCAAGTTTTAATTTAGTTTGGTTAGAATGTAAATCTAATGATGCTTTGCACATTTTTGTTTTTTACCCCAATTGGTTCATACGGGGCTAGTCGTCTCTTGTAAGACTCAAAAAAGTTGTCTATAAAAGTGTGGTACCTTGAATAAAAAATATTAAAATGAATGACAATTGCAATAATTCAAATGGAGGAATTTTGTGATGGCCAAAAACGAATACCGTTAATTTTAATAATTACTTACGTATAAAAAATCGGATCGCGCATGCTAACCTAGTGAGTAAAACCGAGATCCATTGTCGAAAAATATTAAAAAACAAGTCCTTTTCAATAATTTTCAAAAACGTATTTTTCAATTAAATGAATAAAAAAACTTGCTATGACTCACCGCAGCTTCTGACATGATTCCTGTGACCTTTTCGAACCTATAATCCGGATCGGCAGCCAACGCAATCATAATGTGACCAAGGGCATGAATTCCCATTTGATCATAAAACAAAGGGTTTACATTGCGATCTGAAGCTTCGACAGTGTTTGCTAGTGGTTCAATCCCTTTGAAGTGGTCGATTGGCAGTAGCATGCCACTCTCCTGTGGTGTATGGTTTCATTTATTACGCAACATATCAATGAACAATGAACCCTTTCTAAATATGTCAAATCTGTCAATTCGTGTAAAAAAGGATTTTACTTACAGTGTACATTCTCCCTGTTTTTACCGCTTTCACGAGTCTCCCGAAAGATCGCATAAAGCCACGCATTGAAATATTGAGAGCAAAGTCTGGATCATGCTCATGAATTATGCTCTGAATTTGAAAAAGCTCAATTTAGATTTTGCTGCATTTTTGCTTTTTATTAAGTTTTGTTTTTAGGACTCACATTCAAAGGCGTTCCAGGCCAACGTGGAGTCCAGAAAGTGCCAGAGTTAACGTCTGATTATACAATTTGCATCATGTAAACATGAAAGTATCAAATCCAGTAATGTTCATTTCATGCTAAAATAAACTACACTCTTTGTTATGTAAACTTGCCTGCAAGGTGAGAATTATATCCTTCATGCAGAATCCCACGTGGTCCAAAACGCAGAGGTTTCACAATGGGTAGTCGGTTTGATAATCTCTCTGCATTGTATCTTGCAACCAAAGATCGATGCATGAAATAAAATAATTCTGCACGGCGATCGCTATGCTGCGTAGAGTTGACAGGATGAGTCTGGTGCCAGTACCTTTACACGATGAATTTAATTAGCATAAGGAAAATTTGTGCAAAATCTCATCACGTGACTTAATTTAGTAATTACCAGTGATGCTGGTTTAGCATCATGTCCTCTCTCCAATACCACAATTCGTTTTCGACTCCATTGTCAATTCCAGATTTCCAATCCACTTTAATGCATTTATCCTGGAATCAAATCACATACATATATCAAGGACCAGATTTTCTTTGACCATGATTTTTTCATAATTTTGCAAAAGTTTACCTTCTTTTTTCTTTTCTTTTTTCTTCTATTATTACTTTTTGTACTCTGATCCCCAAGACTCTCATCGTCCTCATCTTGCTGTTTATTGTTACCCGTGTTTTTACTATTTTGCTTCAGAGGATTTTTTGGTACAATTCCAGTTTCTCCTTTTACCTCTTCTGTACTGCCACTGCCGCTGCTACTGGTATCTAATGCATCCACTGCAACCACACCGGTGGCCAGTTTATTCATTTGATCTAGTAATGACCCTAGTGACTTTTTGGGCACTTTTTCAGTTTTATTTGTGCCGATGCTCACGGTTTTATTGTTCAAAATTCCAAGTTTTTTCTTACTGCTCAGTGACTCCACTCGTTTTTTCGATGTGTCACTGTTTATAACGCCGAAACTTACAGTTTTGTTTTTAGCACCGGAAATCTTACTCGTAGTCACCTTTGGTGGTTCCCTTGATTTTTTGGTTGTGGTCTCATTTTTCTTCTGAGTACCGGAAATCTTACTAGTAGTGACCTTTGGTGGGTCCTTTGACTTTTTGGTAGTGGTTCCATTTTTATTCTTTGAGTCGTCAATTTTAATTGAACCAGTTTTAGTTTTGGCTACCTCCATTTTATTTTTGCTTTTATTTCCATGTACCGGAGAGATTCCATTCTTCTGCTTTGTCACAATATTCTTTGAAAAGAATGGGAATGGAACCTTGGACATTTCTTTGATAGTTCCGTTTGAATACGTCACATTGATGTCTTTGGATGACACTATTGTCACTGTGAAGTTTCCCTTTTTCAATTTCACAGTTGGTGGCGATTTTATATGCTTTTTATAAACAATGTCTTTTTTCTTGGATGGATGAGTTTTGGTGGCCATTTTGGCAGTTGTTGAAGTCATCGATGTAGAAAATGAAGAGCTCTTTGTTGGTGATTGGGTTGGAGTAGTTATTTTGGTTCTTGGAGTTGAATTTGTAATTCGATTGGTGGTGTTAAGTTGGAATCGGGCAGAAGGTGGACCAAGAGTTGGGGTAATTGAGAACACACTGAAAGTTGTGCTTCCATCACGCGTGTAATTTTTCCCTGGTCTTGTCTTGACAATTCGGTACGGTTTACCTTGTGTCGGGTACAGGAGTGAAGTCGATCGCTTGATTCTAATTTTTCTATACTCTTGCATCAGATCACTAATCAAATCCGCTGGGATGAACCAATCGGGAATTGCATCGAGTGGATGGACAATGTTAAAGCCTGTCATGTCGGGGCGTTGAAGTGCAGCGCCAACAATGCCAATGTACCAAACTTTTGGGTGAACTTTATCACTGTGTAAAAGATGCCGAGCGAGCGAAATAAAGCGCTCCGTGGTTTCCGGTACTATTGATCATGTTAAAAAACCACAGTTATAACTTTTTATGAAATGCCAACTTTTACCTTTAACCGTGCGTCTGTTAGACTTTGATCAACAAATATTGCCCCCAAATAATTCAAACTTTGACAGTTTTTACCAAGCTTGACAGTGGCTGTCAATTTTGAGAGTGCATACATATAGTTTTGCCTACCTACTAAAAGACGCTGTATTGCAGAATATGCCTCTATGTGTCTAGGATTCAGACTATAAAAGAATGTGTCTTTTGGACATAATTCAGAAACATGATCAAGTTCTTCAAGAAGGTCCTCCTCGCTGGATCTACCGAGACTGCTTCGATCAAGGTAATCATCATCATCATCATCATCGCCTGTGAAAAGGTCGAGAAGTTTTCGCTGCAAATGAGGATCCACCGCTAAATGGAAAGATGATTGAACATTATTAGCTTTAAGGTAAGATTTAAAACTGCTTGAATTAAAGTGAAAGTTGTTTACTAAAAATTTAATCTAACATTTTGCTGGGACATATCTCCGACTGGCATGGTAGTTCCAATGTTTAGACGGAAATCCATTCCCTTCCGCTGCGCACTGAAAGCTGCAAATTATATGTGATTAAGAATTTCTGCATTTAATCAACAAAATTTAAATCATTACTTAACGCTGCACTTACTCCGAAAGATTGTCAGCTCCGTATAGGAATAATGCAATAAATCTGTAAATGCATAAACCATCATTACAAAAACTGTCCTCTTAAAATTTTATCTCTCATGTTTAAAAACGTCTTACAGATAAATTCCTGCGAAACTAATCACACTGAGATAATGCTGGTCTGGATAAGGGACTTCTAATTCGGCGAGTACATTAATAAACTTTTCCACCCAAACCACAACATCAGCTTTCGACATTTGCGATAGATAGGTGTATGCTTGCGTTAGAAATTCTGTGATTGCCATAATCGGATTTTTTTCCGCCCAAGTTATGGGGTCGAATCCGAAAACGGGTAAGCGATTAGTGTGTAGTGAGACAGTACCAAAGGGATGAGACGGTTTATTGTGGTCTGCAAGTTTAAATGGTACTATGTTTTCACTATCGCTATCCAATGGCATCGGAACGAATGGTTTGATTTCTACATCATCATCTTGTGGCTCGACTGGTGGTATCATAGGAGCCCTTAGGAAATATGGTGGAGTGCCATCGTGTTCACCGCTGTGGAGAACACTGACTAAATTATTGACAGATGGATCAACATGATCATGCGGAGAAGCAGGAGGTGGTGGAGGAGGGCCGTCTCCTATTCCGTGTAGATTATATTCAAAGTCAAAATCTTCTGTATGATCTTTCTCAGGATGAATTACACTGCTCACAATTGGGCCATCGCTTAACGTCTCCGGTGATGGGAACACAATTCCATTACCAAAGGAAACGTCTCCAACTAAATGTGGCACGCTTTCAGACTTTGCCGAGTCAGCAAGTATCGTTTTACCCTGTGGCCTAAGAGTGAAGTTATCACTTACTACTACGTTCCAATTTGAAAGACCTGTGGTGTTCTTGGGGCGAAGCACTACTTCTTCCAAGTAATAGTAATACTCGTCACCGATAACTGTCCTATTCGAAAACTTTGTCTGGTTCACTGCTGGTTCTTCTTCGGAGTAATAGTAATATTCCTCACTTCCGGAATTGCTGCTACTACTGTTCACTGGACTGACAGTTGAAGTTGTAGTTGTTGTAGTAGCACTATTATTTTGAGCAATTACCAGATTTGAGCTAATAGTCACAGAATAAAAAGTGGCTACAAGAAAAATAAAATGTAGCCGGTGCTTCCACCAGCTCCAGAGTATAATGTTATACATTGTAGCGAATTAGCTCGTTACAAGTTTACAGTATTCAAATTAATTCCATGATTTGATATTTCGTCAGACCCTCCATTTTCCAGTGCCAGTACCATTATTTACAGACATGCTGTAGTTACAATTACAATAAATTACAATTCTATGAGAGACATTGGTCGTGTGTGTGAACAATGTCAACCCAAAAAGACAAGTGAGTCTTAAATCACATTTTTTTCTCACGCATACAATCTTTGATAACACTTGCCATTTTGTGCTGGTGAATTTGAAGGATTATGAAGGACACAGCAATAGCTAAGAACGAGTTATTTCAAGCTTAGTGATCATGATCACGCTAGCTACCAGCGTTCATTCATTACGTCGTGGGGTCTTCGTGTCTTAGGCGCAAGTGACCGAATTAAGCAGCGTTTTAAAAAGGACTTACACCAAATAAATTTAACGCAAATGTTGAAAGATTGATATTCATGCATTGTTGTGTCTTATTTAGATAGATACGCAACAGCATTTGCTACATGTGAATACTTTGCCTGAAAAAATGCACAAAATGTAACAAGTACAATAAAATGATATATCGAATAAAGGAGTTTGGAATTGAACACACCTAACTTCAACAAGCAATAATAATTTGCTTACGGGGATAATGAGTTTTAAAATTGTAAATCAAACCAATAAAAATTATCTGCATTATTCATTCTGATAAAAAGCTTCATTCTGTGGTCGCCGGTCAATGATCACAAAAGTTGAGGATGCCTAACCTAACCTAACCTGTTCGAGAGATATCTGCAACAGAGATGTCGCATTAGGCTGAACATGATTTGCTTATTACCTTCTGTTACTTTCTTCCATCCATGATAACACAATTTGTTATAATCACTTTGTTTTCTCTTTTAATCTGTTTTATGCGTTCAATTTAGAAAATGAAAAGTGCTCTTGATTCATGTACTTAATTTATAAGTTTTTAATGCGGAGATATAGGATGAAAAGTTTGCATTGAAAACATCGGGATTCACAAAACATATGTAATTGCTGTCATCTTCAACCCTTTTCGTGTTTGGGACTAAATATTTTGTAATGTGTAATTACTAAGTCAAAATTACTTATAAATTATGACTAAAAGGTGTAGGCGGAAGTCTAATTCGCTCTCACAAAATTTGCATTTACATGAAAAATCAGTGGTGCCGAAAATTGACGCAAGGCGTAGCTTGGGTGGGATAAGTTATTTCCCGAGCCTTGACTTTTTCCGAATTTTCTCGATTAGTGGCATCATAGAACTTCAGCATTTGTCTTGATTTGTCTAGAAGAGGAACTGAAAATGAGTGAAAAGTTACATCCACGCATTGAAGAGTAAGGAGGTGGGGTAAACAGTGCCAAAATCATTGTTGCTTTCAAATAAATGGCTGTAGCCTGAAACGCTAAACTGACAAAACCTATTTTTAACGGTGTGATGAAGAAGAGCGGGTGGATCCACGATGTTTTTCATATCTTATCATGACACTGACACAAACACCAAACATGCAACTGCTCATTTCCTTAGCACGCAATCCTTCGTCATGGATGACCTGTGACACCGAAATTCTTAAACTGACCAAAGATCGTGCTGATGTTCATCAGTAAAATAAAAAGGGACAAGGAAGTGGGCAGAATGAAGTAGAGTATGCGAGAAAAATGATAAAAGTAAGTGTTCTCGAAAGAGAACAATTATGCGCGTTTGGTGTAGATTTCGATGTTAATTTCTGCACTGTAACGGTGAAGTGATCAGAAAGAATGCATCCGAATTTCACGGATTTCGCTTTCATCTACAATCTACAGTAAAATGGTGCAGATGCAATTAAAATTTGAAAGGAAAAAAATATTTTTCGTAACAAAGTTTGAAACAGGTTTCGTGTCTCTCCTCTTACTGCCATTTTTCTGACATTTTGATTAGTAGGTTATATGAAGTGCGGGTTCACAAGTTTAAGAATTTAATTTAGGTAATGAATGAGTCTGCATTGTCTTTTCTTATTATAACTCCTGTGGCCACATTGACAATCTTCAAAGATTATTTGTCGTTGTCATCATTTACGTAAATATTTTCAAAAACTAGCCTCTTCCGATGAATCAGTGCATTTCAGTTTAGTTGATAAAAGGCATGAAACAATG
>VYYJ01002203.1:0-23163 GCA_021029165.1 Cyphoderus albinus | reverse complement strand
TGACTTCCCGCTTGACTTTGGTTGCCTCCGTGGTTATTATGACCTCGATTTCCATGATTGTGGCCATGGCCGCTGTTATCTCCGTTTCCATTATTGTGACCATGGCCATGATGACTTCCGTTTCCCCCTCCGGTACCTCCCTGATTTTCTTCCCCGTCCTCAGCTTGACTTCCCGTTTGACTTTGGTTGCCTCCGTGGTTATTGTGACCTCGATTTCCATGATTATGATTATGACCATGATGACCCCCGCTTTCTCCTTCACTTCCTCCCTGATTTTCTTCACCATCTTCAGCTTGACTTCCCGTTTGACTTTGGTTTCCTCCGTGGTTATTGTGACCTCCGTGACTTCCGCTTCCATGAGTATGACCCCCTTCACTTCCGTGATGGTTATGACCTTCGTGGTTGTTTCCTTGGCCGTGTTGTTTCTTTTCACTTTCGTCTTCCCCATCATCGGAATCTCCGTCTTCGTTTCGTCCATCCCGTCCGCTTTCATGATTATAATGCGCAAGTCTTGGGTCTGGGTGGCCATGAAGCCGCGGACGTCTTCTAAAAGATCGTGTATCATCGGGCTTCGTATATTCAGTTGGACCTGCGACATCCCTTGCTGAGATTTCCTGGAATGATGTTTCAAATTCTGGTGCATAATCGTTTGTTTTCAAAGTTGGCGTTTGCTTTCGCAGATTGAGAAATCTATGATGTTGCCAAACCGGATATGGGGAAGAAGGCGCAAATAATCGTTCGGTGGTGTCACTGGCAGCGAATGGAAAATATGGTAATGAAAGTTCTGAAGTTGCCATTGGCTCTGGCAGCAAATGTGGCGTGTCCTTGGATGTGATGTAGACAATCGGAGGAATCAATGCATTATCTGCTAACTTCAAATCTGATGCTACTCCAGATGGTCGAATTTTATATTCAAATAGAGAGTCTCTGATATTTGGACTCGCTCCATGGTTTGACAAGTCATGAAACATGGGAGTCTGTAATTGTTTAGGCGGCTGTGAGTGTGGCGTTGACTTTAGCTGATATTCTTGCTTTTTGTTTAACCTGATTCGGTCTGCAACATACAATGCAACAGAATCAGAATTGTGTGTAACAGCACGTACTTTTGGAACACTCTTCGTTGGGGAACCTGGTGATGGCTCAAGAGTCCCATTCAGTGGAAGTTCGTCAAACAAGAATTTCTCTCCGTATATTGGTATGAAACTTGTTAAGTAGATCAGCAGGAAAAAGAGTACTTTGGTTTCCCCTAAGATCATGATTTCACAAATTCCTGTCAAACCTTCTTTAACAATCTATGCAACAGTATCAACAATTTGATGCACTTGAAATGGTTACTCCACGGTAGACAAAGCAAGTTTGGTATGTTCCGCAAAAGAATTGCATTTACTGAAATGAAATAAAAGATTATTTACTCCTTCCGGTTTCAGTGTCACAAGGGGGGTTCACCGTTCCACTGATTCAGTGGCACGTACTGAATGCTATAACAAACTTATGACGCTTTTCTGGCGATTTCGTAGTGACTAAAGATTCACCAGCAAGAATCTTATTATCCCTTCCTTATCTTACTATTGACTAATATAGTGCAACGTTTTGTCTAATAAAGGTTTCTTAGACCTACATACAATATATCTGCAACTTCAAAGTGGCATCATAATGTGAAGGTATTAAGATAGATTGCAGTTATATCGACCACGATCAGTTCTAATAAGGCATTAAAGTGACAATAAACCTGTACAAGGTAGTGTTATGATTGTGGCAGTTTTTGGAATGGCTCATACAAAAATTACATAACATCTAATGCAAGGTTCATTTCATCATATAAGTAAACATTTAATACGACATACCACATACCTAGTCATGGGTCAAGCAAAGCGAACAATCTAACAGTAATCACCGTGAAGCAAGTAACGTCTGGCTGGTGCAAGATCGACTTTGTCTTTGTCACCAAGACCAACCAATGACATTAATGGAATCCTGTTTTCTGCAAGCTCAGTGACTTTTTGGGGCATGATTTTGATAGAGCCAACAGCCAACAAGTTATAGATGATTTCTGCGTTATCGTATAATACTGCATTTACATATATGTATATTATATGTGAATGGCGAATGGATTAATATCAATGAAATGCATTTTTAATGAATAGTCATGTTATGTCGTTACCGTCGTCATCTCCTTTAAGACAGTATAGTCTTTACGCAAGTACAATCGAGGTTTTGTTTTTCATCGATTGAAGAAAGTCTACTTCTCGATAAAATAGCGTCATATTAACTTCGCAGGAGTTTAATTTATAAGTTGAATAATATATTATGAAAATCATTGGAAAATGCTTTCTGCATATAAAACATACATGCGATGACGAGGACAATAACTGAAAAACTTTTTTTTTATGAAAATGGACATTTACTACTTAAACTTTGCCTTGATGTATTAAGTTAATACTATTAACTACTAACAGTACTAACATCACGGATTCGAAGTCTATTTTGCTTATCGTAGCGTTGGTCATGTCACACGCTCACACGTGTGACGACTCGGTTTTGCCTTACCATAAAATTTGGTTACGTTACTATGCAACATGAAATGATTTATCGAAAATTGAATGGCGTGTAATGCGTTGATTTGCAATTAATTGCTGTTTTGTGTTTTGCTATAATCTGCCTTCCATCATTTTTTTTTCAGTTGAAAAGGGCAATTTTGGTTCAGTGATTCCTTAAACCTTAACCTACAAATAATTTTTGTCCAACTCTTAGCTTTTCCCAGTCATTTGAGTCATTTCAGCTTAATTGCACCAAAGAAAAGAAAATGCCGTTTGAGGGTTCTGAAGGAACGACGCCAGTGAAACCACAATGGAGCAAGCTCAACATTTCCAGCGTCAGTCTGGATGAAACGGAAAAGTCCTCCACGAGCTTCATGGAAAGCAGCAACTTAGAAGAGTCAGGAGAATGGATCAGTTTACTCGCCCAAGATATTTCCTTGTTGAGCCTGAGGGAAGAAAGCGAACACAACGTTTCCACCAATACATCTTCGTTCGAGAAATCTGGTCACAGTCGGGATTCCGGAATATCCTCCTTGGACATTGAAGCAGAAGCAGGGATTGTCTCGTTGCCGAATAAAGAAGAATCTCAGGAGTTACTAAAATTTCAATATAAAATCTCAATTTACAGCAAAGTTAGTGGATGCCGCTTCACTAATCTCACCGACTACTACATCGTCAAACAAATCCGCGTAGCCGCTCTACAGCATTTGACCAAAGGTGACCCCATCGAAGCATTGAAGTTCAAGTTTGGCTACGAAAAGATGGCGAACGGTGGATTGCAAATCATAAGTGATTCAGAAGTTCTCATTAACATGCTTGGCTCACTCAGTTATTTTGCTGGTATCCCCTGCAAAATGACCTTCCCGGATACACCTCGCGTCGTGGGATTCATTAAAGGGCTACCAACGGATTTGGAACCGTCAGACTTGAAAGATGAAATACGAAAGAGTTACCCTGAGGTGTACTCTGTGAGATACGTGACTGAAAAATCGCGTGGCTCCTCGAAAGAAATGCAGCGACCCTGTGCCTTCATTTCCTTCAATCTCAAAATTTTGCCAAAAACTGTGAAAATTTTTAATAAACTGTTTGAACTCCAGGTAAAGGTTCTAATGAAAATTCCTCGGACCAAAAACGCAAACTTACATTTTCAAAATAAAGTAAAATTGTAACAAATTTTTATTGTTGTACAGGTTCCGAACCCGATGCAATGCACACGTTGTTGCCGTTACGGACATCAGGGAAAGCAATGTCGTGCTCAGGCGAGATGTTCCTTCTGCGGTGGAACTCATCAACGGCAGTTCTGCACGGCCAAAACACCCATTTGCATTAACTGCTTTGGGCAACACGCCGCCACAAGTCATGAATGCTCAATTTGGCAACAGGGAAAGCATATGAATAAATTGAGATACAGAGGTTTGTCACCCGTCAACGTTCAGGTCAAAAGCGTTTGAAACGAAAAAAAATCACACAGTTAATCATACTCAAATTAACTTTATAGGAGGACTGAGCGCAGAGGATGCGATTAATATTGCTAGCGATGGAAAGGTGTCCCAGAAGAAGCATATTTTCACACCGGCGGATTTCTTTGGTAAATGTAGTTTTAAGTTTAAAGTATAACGATTAAATTAACAGTTCAATTACAAAATTCGGTAGTTGTTTTAAAACGATACTTTGATTGCTTATCAGGAAATCAGGACAGTTTTTACTTCGGAGGCGACAAAACTGAAGAGTTCGAACATAATGATGATGATCCTGATGTCTTGGAAGAACCTGCACAAATTACTTTAGGGAAGATTCCTCCGCTTCACCCAAGGGCCTGCAGGATTTTCCCATTTCTGGATCTTATGACAGACTTGTATCTGAAAGTGAATAACCCAGGAAGTAATTACACCAGTTCAGTGTTAATGCCCGGCTATAATGACCAAGGATTTCCCATTAACAAACGTAAGCTTTTTCTTTTTCAAAGACAAACTTTGCCAGACAGTGCCAACTTTGTTTACCATAAAAAATCTCACTTTGAAAACCTTTTTTATATTTAGAAAGCAAAAGTAACAGCGCCGTTGCACAGCATTTCAAGGAATCCGTTAAAGCTATGATTTACAACTCCCCAAATGCCAAGTCTCGAGAATCTTCACCGGATATTTAACAGATTGAAGTTAATTTCCACCAGCTTTCACGTTTTAAAGAAGCAGAGTTCTCGATGTCAGTTCAGTTTGTCAGTTTTGCACTATGAATTTTTCAGATCAAATACTCTTGATCAACGATAGGTTTTCAATTTACAGTGTATTTTAAAATTCTTTAACGGTGATGTAGATATGAATCTCGATTAGCTTCGCACATTTGTTTTGTATGTATATATAAGTATTATCATTGTGTTTTAGTAGTACTTTTACTAATATTTACTAATTATACTCTCCTACTTAATATTGGCTTGTTTCAACAAGTAATTTTAATAAAAGTTCAATGTACATGTGCGCTTTTAATAGTTTAAATACATTTTACAATCCGCATGGCATGATTTAGAAGATAAGTTTTCGGTTAGTAACCCTTATTAAATTACTTCCAAAGCTACCATCTATCGAATCATCATATCATCTACATGTAGTAAAATATACATACGTATCAATCAGTAGTTCCAACCGCTTTTGTCATATTTTGATCGATATTTATTTCACTCTGTGATTTTAATCGTCAGCAATTTAACACAAAAAAGTTACATTTTGTGACCTGCAAGAAGTCACTGCACAGAAATTAACCAGTCGCATTTTGAAAGAGACCTCATAAAACTTCCAGAAGCATTAAAACCGAAAACGGAACAATGAAAAAAGATTAACCGCTTAACATTGTTATTTAAGAATTATACTGGGCGTGGTCTTGGTTCAGTGGATTTTCCGGCGATTTCTTCCATTCTTCAAACAGCAATTGTTTAAGTTGGGATAATCGTAAGGTCGGATTTTCAGCCTTAAGTTGAGGTAACCTGATTTCTTCAAAAGCATGGTAGGCAGCTTTTGCTCGTCGTTCAGGATGTCGGTCTACAGCATCAGGAGAATCTTTTACAGTTAGAACTTTTAGAGCCTCGTCAACCGTCGTAACTTCATCGACAGGTTCAAAACGATTCAAATTTTCAACCAGTGGGGCCGGTTTTGGTACTTTTTTCGCAGCCCCCGCTCCCGCTGCCTTTCTTGCAGCAGCTTCCCTTCTCTCCTTCTCCGCCTGTTATGTCACCAAAAAATGGCCAAATGAAGAATATTTAGTTTACGAAATCTAAATTCAATCCATATTTCATACTCAATTTGTCTATTAGTCCACTAACCGCTATCTCAGCCTGAGTTACTTTCGTTGCGGGTGCCGTGGTGGATTTCGTTAGCCGATCTGTTTCTTCTTGTTCCAATTGTTTACTTTCAGTTTTCTTTTGTAATTTTTCTAGCCTCTTTTTCTCTTGCTCCTCCTGAAATTGATAACCAATTAAATGCTAATTGCTAACCTCTACCTCATTTCACACCCAGACTTTTTGGAACATATTTTAAACTAATACGATCCTTCATTGTTGATTGATTGTGTAAATTTACTTTTCGATTTTGCTTCTTTGCAAGTTTGTTATCATCATCTTGCCAATACGCATCTTCCGCTGCCTTCGCCTTTCTTTCATCCTCAGCCCTTTTGGCGTCTGCTTTCCTTGCCTTGGCCTCCGCAGCTTTAGAATTCTCTCCCCAAGCTTTGTTCTTTGGCATTGTACCTTTTTACCAGCGAAATGAGGAAAGTTAATTAATTCTCTGAATTGAAAGTTGCACACACATAACTGTTTGTTGTGAATCGTCTACATACCTGTTGTTGAAGACAAACGTGATAACTCAACAAAATTAAAAAACAGTTTACTCTAGACACTAGATGAGCTGCCTCCTGGCGAATTTGGTGTCATCGGTCACTTTAAAGAGAATTGGAACAACATTTAAAATAAAAATGATTTTTAAACAAGACAGTTAGAACTTAGAAGAGTAGAGACTAGAGACGAAGTTGAGAAGGAAGGAAAGTCTGATATTTTTGGGGTATTTTTGGTTTTCCAACTGAACTATGAGGGGCGAGGTGAAAGTGAATACGTCAACATGTATAATCATAATCTAATGTTACCTACAGATACACTTGTGACTTTTACTTCGTAGTTTGACATTGGGAGTGGGAGAACTTTGCTGGCAGATTTTCGCACTTTTGGCAAGTCTCTTCAAAGGAAAATTTTCATCAGAGCCACTTTCAGAACTTCTGGTCCAGAAGTACAGAATGTATGTGTGACGAAGAGCAAGTTATTTTTACAACGCAGCTACTAGTACATAACTCAGCTGCTCATATGGGTAAAAGTGAGACGAAAACAGATTCAAGGTTCCGTCCAATAACTTTCATGAAACAACATAACACCAAAATGTAAACAACGCGCATAGCATACCATAATCATATCGCATCGCATGTGGAAGTGCATCGTGCTTCTGGCTCAATCAATCTTCAATCTTGCTTTTTCCGTTGGACACAAAAACAAAATAGCTTGATTCAATTTACTTGAAGCAATTAAACATTTGTAGCAGTTTCATTGACGAGTTGTAGCAATAATCCAGCGACCAATCGACGAGACGAAGGATTCATTACAAGAAACAATTTTATCGCCAGGTTCAGTTTAATTGCGTAATAAAGCTGAGTTAACTTTTCTCTTCTTACTTTATTAATATGCGCTTATAGTGTTATAGTATGTATAGTTAGTAACTTATTTTATGCTTTCATGCAAAATAACAGCATGTGTCTCTGTGTCTGTAAAACTGACCCAATTCGATTTATAAAAAGTGGAATATTATAATATTATGTATGGTGTTTTTAAATGATACAAATTGAAGAGTTCAAGGCACAAGTTGGACCTCAACTGTATCGGTCGATGACTGGTAATATTAAATCAAAGTGCAACCTCAAATCTTCTGAGTCAGAAGTACAGAATTCGTTGCTTTTAGCTTACCAGTATGTGACTGTAACTTACAAAGGCTTCATGTTTAGCTTTTCTCGTTTTCCTATATACAATTAACTCGTTTACTCGTTAACTGTTTAAAGAACGAGGGGGCTGCTCTACAAGTCACAAACATTTCAGATGTGTGACTGGTAAGGTATGCATGCCATGCCACCATTGTTTTGGATTTCCAGGATTTGATTTGACTTTCAAAATTCTGACTTTCCAGTTTGGTTTGACATTCAAAGTAGTTTTATTTTTATTGATTTATAGATTCAAGAAGAAAGTTTGCACTTCTGAGAATGACGCGTGCTTTCACTGGATGGAACATTGCGAAAAGAGCTTTTCATTTCAAGGCATGCCAATCGGAATTGTACCATCCATTCTTCTCATGCAGATGTACCAACCAGGGTAGGAAGAAATTTGTTCAAACATCCAATATGAATGCGGAAATGTCAACAGTTGCTGGCTCCCATACGTCGACGGCCGAAGATTTGGTGATTGTAGAAAAGATCCAGATGCAATTCGTGATAACGACAATAGGGATAAACCGACCTGATAAGCGAAATTGTGTTAACCATGCCACGGCAGTGCAACTAGAAGCAGCTTTGAAGCAGTTCGAAGAGGATACCACCTCCTCCGCCGCGGTTCTATATGGAAAAGGAGGAAATTTTTGTGCAGGCTACGATTTAAGTGAAGCTGCCCAAGGAGGAAAAGATGATGCAAATGTGGATTTTTTCTTCAGTGACAATTTCAACCCCACAAACAGCAAGGGCCTGGGACCGATGGGTCCTTCCAGGAGATTTTTTAAGAAGCCTGTGATTGCAGCGATTTCTGGTTACGCCGTGGCTGGTGGTTTGGAACTGGCTTTGATGTGTGACGCAAGAGTTGTGGAAGAGACGGCTGTATTGGGAGTTTTCTGCCGCAGATTTGGAGTTCCACTGATTGATGGAGGCACAGTCAGGTTACCGCATTTAATTGGACTTAGCAGGGCAATGGATCTAATTTTGACTGGAAGACCTGTGAAAGGGAAAGAGGCGTTTGAAATCGGATTATGCAATATGCTTGTTGCATGTGGAACTTCGCTGGGTCAAGCTATACAGTACGCAAATCAGATCTCTAAATTCCCTCAAGAGTGCTTGAATAAGGACAGATTAAGTGCCTACAACGCCATGTATTCAGCCAAAACTTTTGAAGATGCGGTTAAATATGAAATGGAGAATGGGTTGGAAGTATTTCAGAACGAGTCAGTTAAAGGTGCAACCAGATTTACCGAAGGCATAGGAAAACATGGTTCTTTTAACATGGGAAATCTTTCCTCGAATAAATCGAAATCAAAACCGTCCGAGGAGCACAAACCTGGTGAAAAGGCCAAGTTGTAACGATGCATAGTGGATTACGCAACAGAAACAAACAAATCATTGTTCTAAGTCACATTATTCTGATTTTACCAGACGACTGACATGCTGGAACTGTACCTATAAACGTTTATTAATTTCTTCTTCAAAATCATTTACACTATAATAATCTATAATGTATTATAAATACCCGTGACTTCTTTCAACAATAATTGTTACGATAAAAGTAAAGCATTTGGCTCTGTCATTGGCCAAAGCTGGTTCGCTAACTCGGTGGTCCAACAATAAAGATGTAAATCTTTTTCTTCAAAAAATAAAATACTTTCTTCTACATTTTATTGGTGTTAACTTGCATATTTTTCCTACTGCGGCTGCCGCTGCAATGGAATAAAAACAAAGGTGAATCCGAAATAAACCATGGGGTTTAAAGCTTTAAGCAAAGCGACCCGCCCAACAGACCTCTAAAAATAGTTTATTGCGTACCCGGTATTTTCTAGTCGCAGTCCAAATAAATTGAGATATTTCTTTGAGCGCTACACATATGGGGTTTAAAGCTTTAAGCAAAGCGACCCGCCCAACAGACCTCTAAAAATAGTTTATTGCGTACCCGGTATTTTCTAGTCGCAGTCCAAATAAATTGAGATATTTCTTTGAGCGCCCTAGTCCTTTCTTAATAGTCCCATTCTACTACTCGTTTCTTTTGCCTTCACAAAGAAACTCGAAAGGTTCGGCTGGTTTGGGGAGCCGAGGAAAAATATGGGTGGATCAGGTATAAGTATAAGGAACAGACTTTATGATTTTCATAAAAAAGCATACTAAGTATGTATGTCATATTCTCCTCTTCTTACTCTGTGACGTGATGAAATTTTGTCGTATTCAACCTTTTGATATGCCTTTGCCATCCACAAGAGTCAGTTTATCTTGACAATTCATTTCAGAAGGGATTCGGTTTTCTTGTTCCATAGTATCAGTCCTTTTAAAAGCTCTAGTGCATTTAAGTTTCAAAAATGAATTATCAAATTTTCCTGATTTTTATCTGTACAACGCTAACAGAGGCAACTTTGTCATTAAGTTCAAACCTGCTCAATGTTACAAGTAAAGAAATGAGTGTGGACGAGTTGTTGTTCAGTGAAGGTCTGTTCCCTGGTCATTCAATTCCGCAAAATATTCAACACCACGAAGCAGTAAAATTATTCAGTTCCATTCTTGACGATCACAGTCTGCTTTCAGAGGCTTATCACAAGTTTAAGGTTTGTTTCATTTTGTTATGTCTGTATTTTCGGATTTTTTATTAACACGGGGAATGAATCTTTATTGTAAAAATCACATTGATTACCATTGCAGCTTCAATACAACAAAGAAACAGAGGATGTAAAATACGAAATTCGGAAAGTTCATTTCAAGGAACATTTGCATTTCATTTTTAACCACAATTTAAAGGCCGATGGAGGCCACCATCGGTTTCAAGTGGGTGTTAATATGTTTGCAGACATGGTATGTAATTTAATCATGAAAATTATGAATGCTGCCAAAATTAACAGTTTGTATGTAATGAGGAATATTTAATAATTCTATTTTAATCACATAAACGTTATTAATTACAGTCAAAAGATGAAATGAGAGAGTATCTTGGCATGTCGGAGAAAGTCCCATCTCACCCCAAGGATTTCAACATTCCACACGGGCCACCACCACCCCATGGACAAAACTCTCCTCCGCTTGCAAGTGCCTTTCCCCACAGTTTTGATCTGCGTGACGAAGCAATAGTGTCTCCAATTAAGAATCAGCGAAAATGCGGGTCTTGCGTGTTCTTTTCCATGGGCGCGCTGATGGAAATATTGTACGCAATTAAAAACAACGGAGAAATTATCAACGTGAGTGAACAAATGATGTTGGACTGCGCCACACCAGAGAATGGCTACGTCAACAATAAGGGATGTGACGGAAATATTATGGAAGACACAGCACAATTTTTGGTGGACCATGGGGTAACCAGAGAGCATCATTATGCGTACCAGGCAAACCAAACGAATTGCACCATGGCGGAGAAAGAAATTGTAGCCAAGCTCAAAGAATACTGGCAAGTTGAACCGACCGTTGAGGCCTTCAAAGACACGCTCGTGAATCAACGAGCTCCAATTGCAATCGCTTATTTAGTTTACCCACCATTCATGTTTTACCGAACTGGCATTTACGATATCTGTGCTCCGCAAGGAGCCTACATTGGCGGTCACGCTGTGCTTATTACTGGTTACGGTCACTTTTTTGATAACGAGTACTGGGTCGTGAAAAACTCTTGGGGAAGAAGTTGGGGAGAGGTTGGATATTTTAAGTATGCTGCTGGCTCCAAATTTTGTAGGTTTGAGAGGTGGGCATTTACAGGTACCTTGGAGTAAAGAAAATCAAACCTTTTGTATCATGTTTTAAAATAAAATAAAAGCATTAAGGGTTTTAAGACAACACGTACTCCTTCGTTTTTACCACCTCATATGCATCAGAGTCCTATAATTATTCAGATTAAATTTTTAACACGTCACTAGCTAGGACAAAGCTAGTCAGATATTTGACTTATTG
Organism: Cyphoderus albinus; assembly: GCA_021029165.1. Lineage (NCBI taxonomy): Eukaryota > Metazoa > Arthropoda > Collembola > Entomobryomorpha > Paronellidae > Cyphoderus > Cyphoderus albinus. The sequence continues at coordinate 11,713 of VYYJ01002203.1, read as the reverse complement.
ATTTTTAATACTTTATAAAATAAAAAGGGTTGTATACACACTTCACCTAACAAAGAAAGGTCTTAAGAAACTGAACTGGTAAGCCATTGTTCAATGCTGTTGGGACCTTGTTGGCATATATTTACACGGAGACACATGTAATCACTTCAGGTGCCCGACGGATTTTATTTTCACCTCACATTTTTTAAAATGAATTTGGGTCGACTTTCGGCTACAAACTGCCCAAGCGTTTTTTGTCATCTAAAGTCGAGGATAAAACATAAAAGCTTATTTCAGTTTAAAAGTCAGACTCAGTTACATTTTACATTGCGCACATTATATGCGATCAGTGAAGAATTATAATCATCATTCATACAATAAATCATTTCTATATACTACTACATACATACTACTACATCATCATGCTTCTTCCGGTTTTATTTGGAATATCGCTGACGCTCATCGTATCAGTCCAAAGCAATGCTGTGCACATTGTCGTCGATGATTATTTAAATTCCGACTTTGAGTTATTTCCCGAGCACGTAATTCATCATCACCCACATCTGGAAGATGAATCTTTGGAAATGTTTAAATTCTTGCTGGAAGACGATGATATACTTAACAAGGCATATGATAACTTTAAGGTAAGAAGATTTCTTCTCCATTAGTTTACGCAGTAAAATGGTTTAACTATTTCAATTATATCAAACAAAACGAGCGTTGTTTAACAGTTTAATTTTATTACTAGAAAAAATATGGAGAACGACAGGGTTCCCTGCATTTACCAGTTCATACACCTCATCAGAGAAGGCATCTTTTCAAAGACAATCTCATTTTCATTTTTCATCACAATTTCAATGCTCGACTTAGGAACCATTCCACCTATGAAATGGGCGTGAACAAGTTTGCAGATATGGTTAGTAAAACAGATTCACGTGATTGTTTAAGGAAGTATTAATTATTAAATTCATTTGTTAAAATCTTTCCAGCATATGGACGAACTTAAGGAAAGACTTGGATTGATCATTCCGGACGATTTTCACGCAAATCATGCTCCGTTAAGCAACTTATCCAAAGTGGATGAGAAAGCGCTTCCTTCCACGTTTGACTGGCGAAGTCAGGAAGTCATTTCTCCTGTAAAAGACCAAGATAAATGTGGCGCTTGCGTGATGTTTGCTTTGACCTCTGCTCTGGAAGGCGTTCACGCGATCAACAACAAGAAGCAAATAGTTGATTTGAGCGAGCAATTTATGCTGGACTGTGCCGTTAAAGAAAATGGATATAAAAAGAACCAGGGATGTGATGGAAATAATTATCCGGATAGTTTACAGTTTGTAAAAGATCATGGGCTGACATCTGAGCATCTTTACCCTTATCAAGGCAAACAAGGAAAATGCAAATTTGACGGAATGCATCCGACAATAAGTTTGAAAGAGTACAAACGACTTGCCGATAACCCTCTGGATGTTAAATATGCTTGCGTCACGTACGGACCACCAGCGGTTGGGTTGTTCGTTTATCGACAGTTCATGTTTTACAAGAGTGGTATCTACGACCATTGCGGCCATCCAAGTAAAGGAAATCGTTATTAAAACATCAATAAACTATGATTCAATTCATTGTCGGTGAAAATTATTAAAAATTATTGACACTTTTTGGTTTTTATATTCTAGTGAATTCTGTTGGAGGTCATGCTATGGCTGTTGTGGGGTACAACGATGCTGAAAAAGCGAAATACTACATTATGAAAAATCAATGGGGTACTTAATGTCATAACTTCCGTAGCTTGAAATCCCGTAATTGGAACCAGATCTAAAATAGATGATTACAACATTTAATTTTAACTTTTAGGTGTAGAATGGGGTGAGAAAGGATACATTCGACACACTTCCACCGATTCAAGTTGTGGACTTGAAAAGTTAGCCTACAGCCTACACTTGTAGAAGTGTAACTTACAACTGTAAGCCTCTCCCCATTTGTCCCTGACTCTTTTTACCAAATTCCCAACATTGGATAATTGGATGACTCTTTGATTGGCAAAAGAAGTAAAAATATATTTACATATGTTAGAAAAAATAAAATGCGTTTTTCCAAATAAAATTGATGTTTTAAAATTGTGTCTTCTCCATTCACCTTTTTTCATCTCATTTACAAAAATGCCATGCCACAACAATTCACTATCATGGTCATCGTCACTGTCCATGCATACATTTGTATCACAAATCACATTTATGAATTATGGAATGGGGTACTGATCCCAAGCAAGAAATGCATGGAAAAAATTTACAAGTCCCTCGTGATTAATTGAATGATATTGGCTACTGTAATTTAGCCAGTTTCAAGATTATTATTTATAGTTGTAAAACTAATCCGTACGAGTATATGTAATTTATTATTAGTGATAATTATTACAAGATGCTTAGCGAAATCTTCTATACAGTTTGAAGAGAAAGAATAGAACGTTGCGAGTTGCGAATAATTACAACTAAACCCCTAGTCTTCATTATATACACTTTGTAACTACATACTTTGGTGAGGTCAGGTTGTTTTTTTGGTGTTTAAAAAATACATGATATGAATAAATGTGCTATATGTACTAGTACAAACACTGCTAACCGGGAGGAATATTTATGGGTAGTTATGTAAATTAAATATTTAAGATCTCATCTACTAAGTCGTCCATTTCGTAATCCGTTTCCGATCCAGAGCTTGGCACCTCCTCTTCATTTCGGCTTGCTATTCTGTCGGGTTCCGTTTGTTCTGAAGCTGCTGAAAACGAATATTTATCCATCATGTTAAAGCTGTGATAGTGACGAATGATAACCGAAATACTAGATAATGCAATTAAAATATCATACCTTTATTCTCCACTTGTTTCACAGTGATATTGCCATTAGATTCCGAACATCCAGTAGGCCCAGTTTTTTCCCTTGACGATGATTTCACAGCAGCGGAAGTAGAAGGTGCTGAATCTACAACTGCAGGACTCTGATTGGTGTCACTGTCAGTTTTGGAACCACTGGATGGAACATCGATATCATCATCAATATCAGTGTCACTGCCATAGCAAGAATTTGGATCCTGCGTTTCTTCGTCACTACTATCGTCAATTTTGTTTTTACTTCTGTGACGATCTCCCCGTGGTCGATTCGAACCACATTGACACGTTTCACAATGGACATCTCCAGTGGTTGTAGTTGTGGTGGTCACATCTTCTCCATCCTCTCCAGCTTTAAGCTTCTTTTTCAACCTGGCTAATTCAGCCTCTAGTGCGCCGATTTTCCGCTTCTTCGTATTTAAAACTTTACGTACTGCGCGATAAAGTCGGTCCTCCATTCGATTCTTTTCTATGACGAGACTGCGTAACTCCTTGTTCAGTTTCCGGTTTTCGGCCAACAGTTTTTCCGGGGCTTCAACGTCTACATCATTCGGTTCCATGCTGGATGATTAAAATTGACTATAAAAATCGACTTGAAAACCGCAATTATGAATGAACATACAACTACCCAAAATTTTAACTGTCATCCAAAATCATTCTGTTATTGTTATGTTGCAACATGTGTGTACGTACACAGCTTTTTTAGGATTAAAATGAAGTCATTGAAATGTGAGATATGGCTGAGGATTGAGGATAATTTTTTTTACTTGTTTTCTTTTTATGAACAACTCTTGTTTCGCTTAAAGCATGTATAAAGGGAAATGACCACCGCGAAACCTGAACAAGTGTGTACGTCGACTAAAACACAAACACAAACTACTGTTGGCCACAGTTTTCACTTTTAGGAATGATTATGATTAAAGTAGATTACAATTTATATTATGCTTATCTGGAATTCTTGATACAATTATTGATTGTATTTATTGATTAAATGTCTCACACTGACTGTGACTACACTTTTTACTAGTAGTGTAGTCAGTGTAGTTACTGTAGTTGTAGTTGCAGTGGTAAAACGCTGCGTGGCCAGATTCAATATTCAATGTATTTGTGTACATTTATAATAATTAATTTAATAATGGGTAAAGTAAGCTAGTATTGTGATTTGTGATATTGGCTAATATAATAATAAATATTGTGTTTCTGACAGTGCAGAGTGTGGAAATGTGATGTGGCCATTTGGTAGTGCAGTTATAAAAACAAACAATTACTAACTCTCTCTAACAACTCTATCTTGTTGATTGTCGGCGGATGAAGGTGACGGTGGACGATTGACAATTGAGTTGAGATAGAGAGAGAAAGTTGTTCTAGAAAAGAAAAGGCTTTCGAACAGGCCTTGTTAGTTGAATTCTGTGACTATTCGTCCCAGTGCCTTCTCACAGTCAGTTCAGTTGTCTGGAAAGATACGTTTTTTTTTCTTCAAGTGCGGTGCTTCGGCTCCCTGTGACTTGTTCCAATGACGGAGGCGGAGGTTAACATGGTTAAGTGGTATTACGAGAAGAAGGAGCTTCGTAATACACCGTCAGTTTTGAATGGACTTGCACTGGATACTGAACAAAGGTACCGAAGGGAAGGTGCCCGATTTATAATTGACTTGGGTTCGTCCATGAACCTAAGTTTGACCACAATGGCTACTGGCGTCGTTTATTATCATCGTTTTTATATGTTTCACACTTTCCAGGATTTCCCACGATATGTAAGTACAAAAGAACATCGATTTAAGACAACATTTTACTTTGTACTTGGTTTTATTTGCAAGGCAGCTTATGTGTGTGATTTGATTATTAAATTGTAGCCGACAGCTTGTGCCTGCCTATTCTTGGCTGGGAAAGTTGAAGAGACACCAAAAAAATGTAAAGATGTGGTCAAATATGCGAAGGATCTACTACCAGAGAATAAATTCCTCCAATTCGGACCGGAATCACGAAATATGACGGTTTGTTTACACTTGACACTAATGAACTAATTGAAATTGTATAGGCTCTTTAAGCAATAAATGATCTAATTTGTTTTTATTTATAGGAGGAAGTTATGACACTGGAAAGAATCTTGCTACAAACCATCAAGTTTGACTTGCAGGTTGAACATCCATACACTTTCCTCTTAAAATACGCAAAGTGCTTGAAGGGAGATAAAAACCGGTTGCAGAAGATGGTGCAGATGGCATGGACATTCGTCAATGACAGGTAGTTCCCGGGGGTGGAAGGCAGCTTTTCAATAATTAACTCATGAATTTAGTAGTAATTTGCAAATTTTGCTACTTTGATTGCAGTTTATGTACCACACTCTGCTTACAATGGGAGCCGGAAATCATAGCGATCGCACTGATGTACTTAGCAGGGAAACTAAGCAAATTTGAAGTCGTGGATTGGGATCGCCGCAGGCCTGAGCATCTACGTTGGTGGGACATGTTTGTTGAAGATATGTCGATTGAAATATTGGAAGATATATGTCACCAAGTTTTAGACCTTTATTCACAAACACAACAGCCACCTCCCCCTGATTCACCACCACCACAACAAGAAATAAATTTTCCAGCAGTCGCTGCCCATCCAACAAACTTGTCGCCCCTGAACAACCCTGCAACTCCCCAAGGTATTTAAACTCTTTGTACGTTCCCTGTCCATGACGAAGACGGGCTTTTTATTAACTCAAGTCTTGTATCTTGTGAAACAAATTAAATTAAATATGACAATCTCTTAATCTCTTCCATTATTTATCTGCAGCTGGTTCGAAAACATCCACTCCTACCGCAGTTCAAACTTTAACACCAACAATTCCTGTGACCGGAGCCTCAACCGCGGGAACTTCTTCAAATACATCGTTTCACACCCCGACAGCCCCTGGATACTCATACCCTCCTCAAATGGTCGCTGGGATGCCGCCTTATGCACAACTGCCTCCACTTCCTCCACAAGTGTCACCCTTACCTTTTGCGAAGGCGAACCAACCGCCGCCTCCTTCAGCACCGCCTGCTGTGCCGTCGGGAGGCTACGGAGGAGCATACTATCCTCCGCCACCTCCGACAAGACCTTATCAACCACCTAAATAGTATTTAAATTAAATAAATAAACTATAAACTAAAGAACTTCATTTATTATATGCATTGTTATTCTATTATTTATAGTATACTTATTGTTTCCAATTAATTAGAAAATAATATATTAATAGACAGGGCTAATGTTGGCTCCATTCTGTCATGCATTGACTTTAAAATAAGCACAAGATAATAAAAAAGAGTCTGCAAATTATAAACATACAATTATTAGTTTGCTGATTTCTTAGTTTTGCACTAACACGTATGTACGTATGTATAATCTCTACAATACATTTAGACGAAATTAAATTGTACATGACTATACCGTTTAAAACTTGTAATCGCAGCTGTTACTATTCTAAACTTGTGGTCGCTTGGGCCTGTTATTATTGGAGGGCTGCTACTAATTCATTTTGCCAAAATTTTATTTCATTCAATTTTTTTATAGCAAAAATGCGTTATTATCATTATTGTACCAAATAACATACACCACTACTATGTCACCGTCCCCACATCTTTCACATTGTCACCTTCATTTACTGCCTTCAAATAATAGACTCATCACAATGAAGCAATAAACGTAAAACAAACAGAAAGCAATCGTGGGAGAGAAACGACGCATTTCACCATCGTAAAGTACGTGTTAAGTTTCTAAAGTATAACATTCGGCAAAACGAAGATTTTTATGCATTAAACTGAACAAATATAACAATCTAGTAATATGAAGTTGTTATATTCGTTTATATTAGTTATTAATATCCCTTTTTTATTTTTCCAATTTTCCAGCATGCACTAGCATTTTCATTTATCTACTTTTTCTGGAGACGCTGAAAAAATGAACGCTCATTGTCGCATGGATTTGTGCTTGGCACTTTTCAATTTCATCAACCATTTCAAGTAATTGCGGTTCTGTTTTTCTTGTCATATTTTCTTTCTCGTCCTCTTATTTCCAGTAATAACATTATTGGCTCTTAACTTCGACTTTTCAGACTTTTTATTTTCCTATGTGTATATGTACCTAATAAAGGTATTACTGTGTACCAACCAACGAACCGTTGGTTTTTTAAGAAGGAAACTATTGAGTCGCGGTAGGGCAGGTGTTCGGAAAAGAAGTATTCCATAAGATAAGAATATACTAATAAAAGTTGCAGGGAAAGTTTGTGCAATCCTTGTGCTTCATCCTCTTTCTCCTTCTCAAAAAATTGTAAATGGAACACGAGGGGAAGAAATGTAGACATTTCTGCACTGCCTGAAGACATTCCTCCACTAATCACTGCTCTCTACTTCTACATTCCCATTTTCTCCACTTTCTCCTACTTTCCGTCTTCTCCAAGTACAAAGTTTCCCCTTGCACCTAGCTGATAATAATGCCTCCCAATAGGGTATTAAATATATTGCTGTGGAAAGTCTTATATTCTCTGAATAAGTACTTGCTGTGTACACCCTTGAGCAAATATAAGTAAAGAAGACACAAAAGTTTTAAATGAATTTTCTACTGTCACCTCCTTTTATATTGCGCTTAAGTAAATACTAACGCCATCGTCGATGATACCGATATACATTCACCATCAGCATCAGCCATCATAATATCAAGAATTCAAAGATGATATTCTTTTTTATATGAAGACAAGATTTTTGGCAAATACTCCTTTCATATGACCTAACGTTGTACCATTCCATTGTTTGACTTTCCACCAAGGTGAAAAAAGACTATGAGAGTGAGGGAAAGAAAGAGGCTTCCCTGCTTTTAACTCTACTACATTATTCCAAACTCTTATCAGTGTCCTTGCTTCACTTCTCAGAAAAATCTTTCATCCAAAATAGTTTCGCACTTTGTATTAAAGTGCGAGAGCATACGGGAAGCACTTAGCTGTTTCAACCAAGTTGATATGCTTCTGTGTCTTGACTCTCCCCAGTCTTATAACAGCTTAAAGCTTATCATTCTTTTTCTGTTACCACCTTTCGCGCCCACTGCATGTTAAAATCTAAATGCTGACGTATGCCTTTATTTTATCTTAATTAAGCAAGAAAGATAATCCCTCCGCACATTCCTCCAAAACAATACCACGAAGGAAAATCATCACAGTCAAGATATCAGTTGCTGTGATATGACATAGAAATATCCTTTCTCTTCTCTCTCTCAATTCTAACAATTACATTTTCCCCATTAAACCTCAAACTCAACATTGAGAAACAAAGCTTATTCGAAGAAGTCTTGATACGTGATATTAGAATGACTCTTTCTCAAACTTAAAGAATACTATATGGAACATAAAACGATCTCGATCTGAGAGTAGATGAAGACTTGAGACACGATAAGACTGTTTTGGTGAGAATCTCCCATCTTATACCTGATTAAATTGAAGGATTATAGAAAAATGAATCGTAAAAACATTAATATCTAATATCAAAAATGAAGTTGTGGAGAAAGTAGTCATCAGTACTAACACGTTTGCTGTTGTTAATGCCTTTTTTATACAAAGCGATCGATAGGTACATACAATATGATACGAGTGACTGCATAATATTTGACTAAATCCTGTGAGATAATCTTCGATGAAAATCTCAATAATTTGGATAGGGATCAGTTGCAGTTACGAATTCGACAGACTGATCTCCAAGATGGGAAAGCAGTGGAGCCTCGGTTTCTCTTCTAGTATCGGTGATATGTAATGGCACATATTTTAACTTTCTTCCGCATCAGTGCCAGCGGCGGTGTAGAAAGTCCGCTAGGTACGTAATTTATTCCCGAAATTCCGGACACGGAAGATAATTCCAAAATTTTTGGCTTGCTACAACATGAAAATGGTCGACTGATCGCAGTTAAAATGTACGAAAAATTGGAGCAGCTCTGATTACTGATACAAAGGAAGCACAGAGCTACAACTGTCTGAGCTTGACTTCATACTCTTGCTGCTTATTTTTCTTGCTTAACTACTTGCGTTTAATATCTGGATGCGTTAACGGTGCCAACATAATATATTATACATAGTTTCTCCTTGCTCGGTTGCGGTATATGCAACACAATGGCTTATTATTATACATGATTGTTACTCACATCTTTATTGTATTTTGCTTGACTATTGGCAATTGGCAACCTTTCTAAGATCTGTGGAAAGATTGATTGTGGAAAGATTGCCAAAAGCTGTTGTGGTTTCTCATCCATGTTCGGCATCAACACCACAACATTTCCAACTTGTACTTTCTTGATCCCCTTCTGCTCTCTGAATTGCTGTTTCCTCTCGATTTTTATTCATTCGTCTCTATTTATTGTGTATGAAAGTTGTGCGGTTTAATCGCATCATTCTAGGTCTTGGTGTGCATAGCACGGTTACATGTGATTTTTTCATAAGTAGAGCAGAGAAAGGAGAGAAAAGTAGTGGAGGATTGAAGGAGCAGCAGCGTTTCAAGAAGTAGTCAATAGAGGTGTTTCCCTGTACACAGCAGCCCCTTTTTTCTAGTGTGCCGCAATGCAGTGTCTGCAAAAGGGCGTTGTTGTGTATGCTGATATTGTGCAAATGGAACTTTTCACTACCAACGGACGCAACGAAGCTGATGTTTCCTCGAGTGCCACTAGAAATACCTACCTACTTGCAACAACATTCTAACTACCAACTACGCACATTGTCCAAAGAACAAGGGCTGGCTGAGCTTTGCGAAGGAAAGCAAGCAAAAGCTTTCTGCCAGAAACGAATCGTCGTAAGGAGGAGAGAGGGAAAGGGAGACGGAGATGGGCTTCATGTTCCATCTTGGGTAAACAGGCAATTGGAAGGATTTGCATGGAAAAGAGAGAACCACGTTCGAACAAAAGCAAATTTCAATCCAATTCCTGCACAATACCACTGCTTTTCCATTAAGAGAAGGCACGTTGTCGACTTTCTCTTTGCTCTCTCTCTCTCCTTCAGCAAACAGATAGCTGAGGTAAAATGAAGACACTTCTTTGTACATTTTTGCCTCACTTTACCACTTTTGTATAGGTGCTTGATTTCTCTATATTATCCAACATTCATTTCTAAAGCTGGGAATTGGGATGGGAGTTTACTTTGTAAGTAAGTAGTCTCTCTGCTAGCTTCCTTGTCCATTGTTAGTTGACTGAGCACTATTTCTCTGACACAGTAAATTGGTTATTCGTAGCCCGGTTATTACAATTTCAGCTAGGGGGAAGCACCTATCGTGGAGACATGGAAAAACATTGGTCTTAAGAATATTTCATGAGTTCTGTGCACGTAAACTTTTTCTCGAAGAAAACGGGAAATGAATCGAATGAGAAAGTATGTAATGTGACCCACATAATGCGCAGTGTCCCCCTTTCTTCAGTGCATTATTCCTCTTCATTTTTAATGTGAATTAAGAGGAGCGTGAAACTCAAACAGTTTGGAAAGGGTAAATTAAGAAAATGGACACGATTGGTTTTTATTTTCTTCATTAATACTCCTATAAAGTTTTTATTTGGAGCAGCCTAACCTCTACCATTTTTCAGCTTACGACAAACACAATATGTAGGGTCTTATAAAGGATCCGTTGCGAACGTCTTATAACGAGGACAGGAAGATAGAAAAGACCTGTGGCTATGGGATCAAGTATTACAGTTTCTTCAGTATGTGAAACGGCTCAAGGCTCAACCAATTTTTTGGGATGTAGTGAAAATGGCGAGGAAAGCAGAGAAGTAAAGGTTTAATAAATGTGTGGCAGGGGTAGGGAGGAACAAGACGAAAGGAAACAAAAAAGAGCAAGATAAAAAATAGGTGAGAAGCCGTTTTGTCACCATGTATAAGCATGCAGGAGCTCGACTAGAAAAGGAAGGCACGAACGAGCTACGAAACGAGAAATGAAAAGGATTTCTTTTCTCTCCTTTCGGCACGGATTTAAGTTCATTCGAGCACGAAAAAGAAAACTCGATCAGGCAGGTCGGAGAAAGCAACACGCAAGGAAATAAAAATTGCATCACAGAATTGAGTACCTCGATTACCCCTTCACCACAGGCTAATGCTAAATGCTACTACATTCTTTAGCGAATTTCAAACACTTCCACCTTCCCATTTTTTTTTCAATTGGAATACAGCCGTCGACCTTCGTTTTTGGCGTCAGCAGGTCAAATGCAGGCTTCAGTGTTGGCGTTTCAATGTTGATTTGATTTTGTATTTAGATATTACGAGAGTGGGTCAAAATAAATTCAAATTAAAAAACGAAGGCGTATTTTTGCTTTTTTAATGACTAGGAACAAAATGATAATATTTCTGTCAACCGTTAACTCCATGCAAAATGAAAAGGAAATTGAGTGAGATTATAATTAAATTTTACATAGGTATTAAATAAAAACGCCAAAAACGGTGAGCAAAAAGTGTAATGACAGAGGTGGGATTCGAACCCACGCCCTCATTCGAGGATTAGAAATCTCATGTTAGCCGCTGCTTGATTCAGCGACAAGCTTTCGCTTGAGTCTAACGCGTTAGACCGCTCCGCCACTCTGTCACCTGATGAAAAATTGTCGGTTCCAGCACATTGTCCTTTGCACTCAATTTGGACGACTTTTTTAGTATCGATTCCATTTGATTTCATGATATGACAAAAAGTTTCCATTAAGACGAATTAGAATGTTGTATTTTATTAATTGTCGAGTCCAAGATTGCAACACTTGTTTTATTTCATGGAGATTGGGTGGGTTTCTTCCCGTTGGTAAACTTGGTCCAAGACTTCTAACTTCTAAAACAAGACGTGGCCGTAGTGACCTATAGTGACCAAGCGCGCCTGGTCACTATAGG
>VYYJ01002202.1:0-23184 GCA_021029165.1 Cyphoderus albinus | reverse complement strand
CAGTATCCGTTTTCGGAAAGCAGTTGGAGAATTGCAGCACATGGGCTTTACTAAGCGTTCCAAGTCGAAGCCCGATGAAATTAGCAGATTAACATGGTGGTGATTGTGAGTGACGAAAACTGCTAAAAATTGCATTGTTCCTCCTACAGTTATAAATAATTATAACAATTTATGCATTTTTTGTATTTTTGATGACAATGAAAAAATAAAAAGGAAAGTGTTCTGTTCTTCTCTAGATAAATAGTACAATTCTATTTTTTATTGTTTCTTGACTTAAATTAAGCATTTCCTAAACAAATGTGAACGTACAATTTTCTATTGCTCTTCTACTCTACAGAAAAGAAAGAGACATAAAGCAGTAAGTACTAAATCACCTAAACGTAGTATGTAATATGCAAAATTTATTCAATACTCTTAACTCTACGAGTGTCCATTTCTTTCGTGTGTTCCGTGAATATCCCGTTTAAAAGTTTCTGTAATAGATTAACTGGAAAACTCCCTCGTGGCTTTGCTTACATAACACTATTGAAAAGTTAAATTAAACACGTAGTTTCGCTCAAGATTCATTTTTCAGATAGATTACCTTGATTGAACTTGATGTGTAAAGTAACAAATAAATGAAGTAGTTTGACCAAGATCAGACGTCACACTGTAAAATGGATGGATCCATATTTCAATTTCAAACCAAACTTGATCAGTCAGAACTTCAACATTGTAACGTTTCTCTGTGTTTATATAAAATGTAAGTGTAAAGCTGTTCCTAACCTAATATCTTCATTGTATGTAAATACAGTATATCGTAAAAACCGTACCCTTGTCCAATCCAATAAAACTATTTAGTGATTTTTTAAAAATATTAATACATATTGTACATGTTACTGCTAGACGCAATTTTTTTCGTCGCCGCATTTATTTGAATAATCAAACGGGCACGAGTATGTAGCTAGAAAGTACCTAGAAAAAATAAAGCTGCCGCTACCTCTGCCAAGTTGTTTGGAAAATGGGCAGGAAATCTTTAGTCCTCATCTAAAAAGATGTCGGTTTGATTTTAATTGAGGAGATTAATGATTTCGTATAATTGGCCCGTATAATCAATTTGTTTTTCCAACACTAAGCAGAATAATAGCAGATGAGCCACCAGATTTTGAAAACTGATAAATTTCAAGTTTACGGTAGCATGCAAAGGTTAAAAAAAAGTTTGGATAAACAGTAAAACTAGTACATTGTTCAGTGTACCTTCTTTAATTATCTAGTTTTATCTCATGAGTAAGTTAGTTTTTACGTCCCTTTGTCCAGATTTTTTCATTTACTTTTTGTTTGTGAAGGTTTCTCTTATTTTAATAACTTGTGTGATGTAAGTAAGTAATTAGGTAATGTACGAGTAAAGTAAGTAACGTAACAAATACTATTTATAATACCTACGCGTACATTTGTGGTTACAGAATTTTATATTTAGGTGAACTTCAAAGTGTGTGCACTTAACTTTTAAATCCTACAAAACTAGTGAACTTTGTTCACAACCCCTTCTCAGAGTACACTATGAGTTGACCTGGCATTTTATTATAGGGTAACGTTATTTTTCTTGTCGGAAACAATTTTCGATGTTCCATGAATGAAAGCAAATTTCTTTAAGTTACAGGATAGGAAAACTACAAAATTTCTGTTTCAAGTTAATTATGTCTGTATATGTATATATGGACGATCATATTTTCTCATCTTTAAGTTTACAAAAAAAAACTGGAAAAAAATTCTGCATTATAATCTGTGTGAGTAGTGTATGTAATAAAGCAAAAGGCGTCATTTTCACAGCTACTTACGCTCATGTACAATGTATAAAGTACTTTGTATAATAATTAAATGCATGTTCTCGGTTATGTTATGTTACAAATTTAAAATATTTATAGCATCTTTACAGTTAGTTAGTCGTTCATCTTTTCTCGTTGTACAGGTTGGTTAGTTCGTGTTTTACAGGTTGCTAGTATAGGCCAGAAGAAGGGCACCTACACACAGGACTGTCAATGAATGAATGAACATTTACTTATTTAGTTGTGCCAGAGATTTTCTAATTCAACATAAGCACAAAGGTACGTCTTTCTACGCAATTAGTTTCTAGATTTTAGGTGTGTACGTTTTCAGTTAATTTGTTGCAATCAATTAGGCTTAGAGGCTTTGGGTATTTATCAAAAGAAAAATATAAAATTAATCGTATCAAAAAGTTAATGTACGAAAAAAGTAGTTTGGTAATTAGTAGTTAATATAGGTAATGAGGTTAATAACGTCTTGTTCAATGTGCAATTTAATGTTCTGCTGGAACGTAACGTTAGGAGGTACGTCCTAAATTGTTTTGCACAGAGTACAAAAAGTGAGTTGAGTGAACCCGTTCTCAAGTAAAAGTTCGCTTACAGTTTTCTACAATGTGTTTAAAAAATCGGGATGTAGTAGTTACTAAAATGTATTGTTTCACGTTTCGAGTCCACGTACGTCAATTCAGTTTTCCGTATGTGCACACGGTCCGTTTGGGTTTTGATGGTGTCCCGTCTTAATGTTTCTTGTTGTATCTCGTTGCAATTCGGTTATCTTTTGGGAGTTGTTGTTAAGGAGGGAAAGTCCGTGGAAAGATCAGATCAGGTTAAATTAACATTGTCTGCGTGAAAGCAAGGATCAAAAGGAAGACTGATGGAACGCCCGTGGTGAAGAAAGGAATTTTACAGGAATGGGTAGATAAAATAATTGAATGGACTCATGTCAATGAATTCCAGTCGTCATCTAGAGATATACATACAAGAAAAAGAAAGCAAATGAGTTCAGAGTTCACTACCTTTTTTAAGTTGCATTGCTTGAAAATACTAATGTATACTTTGTTTGTATAATAATGTAGGTACTTGGGTTTTTTCGAATTTTTTTTTACAATTATTTTTTTAAACAGAGAACGTACTTTGTTTGAACTTATGCTAGCACACTACTATTTACTGACCTTTTGGTTTTTTTAGGGACTTTTCTTAAGTAAAGAAAAACTGAAACGCGAAGGGCATTTTTTATAAACCTACTACAGTCTTAGTCAGAAACTAAAATTGCTTTATTTTATATAGCCTGCCAAGAAGTCTGTAACTATTTAAGGCCCCTTCTTAATTGCTCACCTGTTTCATTATATATTTTTTCATTTTTTATAGCATCTTCTTTTCTTATTCACTGCTTTAACTGTAACTAACTGAACATTGAACATGGAAGCAGATTTTATATAAAAAATTATATAGAGATTCTTCTTTTAAATATATTAGTCTAAAATCTATGGAATAATACCCGATTTGTATCAATTCAATTCTACAGTTAGCACTGTACGTAATGTACGTATGTGTTTGCATATACAACAATCAAATAACTCAAGTGTAATACTTAAATTGTCACAAGCTCTCCTTTAAAAAAAAGAAATTCGTTGATAAAATGCAATTGTTGGAAAAATGGCAATGTTCATCACTTTTCTTACTACGGACGCTTCTTGTACTTCATACAGTTTTTTTTCCTTCACTCATCATAAAAACTAATTGAAATCGTGAATCTAATCTGAGGCAGCTTAATATCCTCAATTATTATCGTTATACTTTAAGTCTATTTAGTTTACAGTTTAATGAGCAAATATATTTTTTTCTGACATCAAATACTTGAGACATACCAGAACCAAGTATTTTAATCTACAGTATTGAAGGAATCACTTTCAAAATCATGAAGCCAGAGACAGACCCCATCACCAGTGTGTGAACTACGATTTGCTGAGCAGGGCAATTTCTTTTGTTGTTGAACACCACGTTACGTTACATGTTAACGTTTACATAATTAACGCGCTTTTAACCACCTAATCTTATTTATAGCGCGGCACCAAAAAATAATGATATGTTTTCTAAGTGTATCTAAAAGCACCACCACATTTTAATATCATCACATTTTCCTTTCGAGTTTGGAAGGTCAAATCCAAACCTGCTGGGATTTGGGTTCTTAATATTCACAATACTTACTTATCATAAACGTTGTATGTAGTGGTGGCAATTCATTAAAATACTGTCACTTCACTGTATTCGGTCATTCATATGTATTGAGTGATTTCGGAGTAAAATCCTTAACAGAACACATTTGTTTCAATGCCACCACTACTTTTAAGTAGCACAACTCAATTTTTACTAATTACCGACTATTAAAGCTGAAAGCAGTTTTTACTCATCACTGCGACGGGACCTGAATCATTTATCTCTTGTAAAAAAGTATGAAACGTTTTCATTAATATCAAACCTAGTGACAGGAAAGTTCACCCCTACTAAATATTACTTATGTATTTTATGACCGATAATAATCAAGATTCAATTAAGATAAGTTAATGGACACCGAATATTATAATAATTAATATGCCTTTTCTCTGGTATGTTACGTAGTACACGATGACTTTTACAAGGACAATATGCATTTTCGTATCAAAGTTTAAAACTTACAAACTAGTAAATTGCACTTTACATTTGGTACTTATTATTGCACTAATTACGCCGGTACTTTATCATTGGCAAATACTTTCGAAGCATGAACGAATAACGGGATAGAGCGGATGCTTTCCCCAAAAGAGAGGCGTAGCACCACTTTGTGACCGACACTACCCAAAAACACCATTTTCCTCTGACTACCAAAGAAGACTTGATTCAATCTTAATGCATCTGGTTGTTTGTGATTTCTTAAACACTCTGGATCGGAAGGCAGTCCGTTTTCATCTCATTGGTATGTTAAATACGTGCAAAATTCCTGATAATATCACAGAATTAAAAGATTAAAAAATCCGTTCTTAAGTTTGAAACACTAACCTGAAAATGATTTCGTGGACGGGTGAGTTTCAAATATTGGAAGTAATGATGACTCAATTATCCTCATCACAATCCATTTTTGCACGCTTACATTTCTGGTCTACGCCGACTCCTCCGCCGGAATTTGCTGACGAATTCGGATTTGCATTGTTTCCCCTTTGGTCCTGAGGTTCAGCGGGAAGTAC
The DNA here is from genome assembly GCA_021029165.1 of Cyphoderus albinus. Taxonomy (NCBI): domain Eukaryota; kingdom Metazoa; phylum Arthropoda; class Collembola; order Entomobryomorpha; family Paronellidae; genus Cyphoderus; species Cyphoderus albinus. The sequence continues at coordinate 18,161 of VYYJ01002202.1, read as the reverse complement.
TTTCAACCGAATACCACAAATCTCCTGCCCGTGAAGGACCTGTACACATAATCCAGTTAGATAAGCATCCACCATGGTTTATAGCTAATCAGCAATTAAATTTGCATCATGGAACAATTCACACATTTTTAGCTTCATCAGCGGAGGTTTTGCTGGCGTATTTCGCATAACCAAAGTTTTTCCCATTGAGCATGAAAATATCAATCAAATTCCCAAAACGGCCAAACGCATCCTTGAGGGCGTACAGGGGAGGTGGACTTGGTTGGCACACGACAAACAATCTGAAAGAGAGGGTGGGAGGTTTAACGATTCGAGTTCATTTAAAAGCTACTACACTGCCATTTGTGGCGCTCTGCACTGCGCTAACCTTTCCAATACTTGTGAATCAATGGGGGCAAGGGGTTGTGGAGCTGGGAGCTTAACGGAACAATATGAAGGGTCGTAGGATTCTCCAGGTTGACTGTGATGGGGATGATGGGGCGCAGTTAACCCAGCTGCCTGAATAATGGACGTAACCGTTTCTGCTAGAGTAGCAAGGTCGGGTGGTCCAATAGCGCCTCCGGATCTTGGAATCTGTTGTATCTGAGCTGGGGGACCGACAGCAGGAGCATTGTTTGTCCCGTTGTGCATTAAGTTTGACTGTGGGAGCGGATACCGCGTGGAAGGATTTGGAGGTCCCAGTAGCCCCGTACCTGAATTTTCATTTTATTTTCTAATTAATGAGCATCATATTGATCAGTTTAATGAGCATGAAAGAAGTGTGTTACCGGAACGCATGTTAGAATCAGGGACAGCTTCGAACTTGACAATAAGTCTATGGCCAGGTGGATACTCAAATCCGTGAAGCTTTTCCTTAGCATACGCAGCAGCTTGTGAAGAGTTATAAATGACGCTAGCATAGCACTGGCGAGTCTTTGGGTCATGTCTTAAACTACAACAATCGAACCCCGGAAAGAAGTCACAAAGTCTCCACAATTGGTCTTGATTTACGTTGCCGTGTGTTATAATATTCAATCTAGCAGGGACGTCGTGGTGCGACGCGTGTGAATGTTGGTGAACATGTTGATGTCCATGATTGACAAGAGGCTGAAAGGCTGTGTCCACTGAATAATCGTGTAAGTCATCTGTACATACATGAGGAATTTAACATTTCACTCTTTTAATACCTTTGGCAATATTATTCGAGATCATATGCGTCGGCATCATGAAAAAGGTTTTCAGATTTTTACTAATGCAAAAAGCCCGAAGCAGACATTTGCAAATGAAGCAAAGCGAAAACAAGCGCCATTGCCAATTGCCACTATTGCGTTGACGGCATGGGTAGTTTTAAAATCAGAAGCGATACTCCTGCTGCTGGCGGCTGGACATTGGGCCAAAGTTGTCATGCAAAAGTGGCCAAACAAGCCTGCTACGTAGTAATTTAAAATTAATAATTTATAGTTTCATTTCATGCATTTTACGCTGAATCTGGGAAATCAGCCAAGCGTAAGGATCACGGAGTACTGGCTTTATAAAAAGCAGTGCATGTTCATCTCTTCTAACTAAGTACAAGCTTTAGATTCTCTGCAAAAAGGTAATAAATAAATTTTTACTTACATGGACCTGTAGTTGAACCATGGGCACTGCTATAACGATCTTCCCCTGCTAACTGCTTCTGCGGACGTGGCTCAGCAAAAACCGGCTTAAAACTGCGATCACAGCCCTCAAATGCTTTCGCTGCATGAGATATTCTATAAGAAAGGCAATAGCAGGAGAATATTATATTACTGAAATCAAGAACCTTTAAGCCTGTTTTTACGTAAAAGCTCTTTTATTATACAGTCGGTGGTCACCCACCACCACCACTGTGGTTCTTGTGTTTGTGTGTAGATTTTGATTGTAGGAAGCAACAATGTTACATGAAAAATATTTTATCTTTTCTTTCTGCAATATAGAAAAATATTATAGAAGCCTTTGCAAGTTTCATCTGCTGCTGCAGCTAATGACCTCGCCAGGGCAGAGGCACTGCTTTGTATTTTGGGCCTTGTAAATTTTCCACCAATGCATTAATACTCGAACAAGTTAAAAATCTACCGAAATCACTTCAAAGGGCGGAAATGAAAAAATAAAAATGCGATTTCGATAACGCAGAAAAAAAAAACTTGAAAAGAAATGAACTTCCTTTATTTATGAAGAATTATTACGAGCTGAAATCTAGAGCCATTGTGAATCTTTAAATAATAAATGTAAAACTAATAACTTTTGAGGTGGATTCCATAAGCAAGGGCATGAAGGAAATGAGATTAAGATTAATTACAGGAATAGATAAAATGCAACTCACCTGTGGAATTTGACGTAGGCATACCCTTTACTTTCTTTGGTATTTCTATCTCTCACAACGTTGCAATGCTCCACATCTCCAAATTGAGCAAAGTGCTCCTTCAGATCTGGTTCGGACATTGATTTGGGGACGATAATGAACAACCTTAGGAGACGCTCCTCCTCATTCATTTCCCTTTTCGATCCTTGATCTCGACTATTCGCTATGAGCACCTTCAGGGATTTGGCATTGTTCCCGATGAATTTACCATTCATTTCTTCCATTGCCACCGCCGCTTCCGACGTTTTTGTATATGTTATATAAGCAACACCTTGACAAAAAAAAAATTCTTACAATACGGTAAAATAATTTATGCCATTAAATCAGACAGTTACAATATCAAATAGAATTTTAGAGATTTAACAATAAACCCCCCTTTCCGGAGTTCGGGCATATTTAATCAATTTGAACCAATTAGCAATTTCAATTATTGAGGCCCAGACAATTTCTACATTTAAAATGAATATTAGCGCAAAATATGTACCTAAACTGTATCCCATGCTTTACTGCTAAACTATTGTACTGTACAGTTGACTGAAAGTGAGAGTCAACGTAATACTTTTCTAGGAGAAAGTCGTCGTGAAGTAAGGATTCGTTTAGCAATAAAAACTTTATTACCGTGACACGTTTCATTTTCAATTTTCATGCATGGATATCTCTCCTCATCTCTATTTTTTATCCCGTTAAAAATTTCGACGTTTAGTGAAGCAACGCATTTAGAAAAGGAGGATTTTATGCTGCATCAATTGATAATTTATGAATTATATTTTTAACGAAAGGGGGTCTAGGGATGAATATCCTAGGTCATGTGTTTAAAAAGTCAATTTTAATTCTTGGAGGTTAAAAATATTTTCCTTGTATTTCCTATTAAAAAGTAGATAAGCTAATAAATATGTAAATTATTTGAAGTTGAAAACCTAATTGTTAACCTATAATATACCATTGTAAATCTTTCTCGCCTAACCAGGAAATTTTATTTCAATTTCAATTTAAAATCGTTGTAAGTAGGTCATAATGTCATAAATTAGTCGATTTCTCCACTCCATTGGATTGGTTGGAGGGATTGTGAATATTAGTTAGAGAGAAACGTGGTATTTGTTACGTACCTTTGGAGTCTCCGGTATTTTTGTCCTTTACTATCCACAACTCTTTGATTGTCCCAAATTTTTCGAACGCAGCTCGTAGTTCGTCCTCCGTCACGTTCCGACCGCAAAGAATAAACAACCGTGAATTCGGTGGATCGTCGTAATTCTGGTCTTTCGAATGGCGACTCGTCTCCGAGTTACTGGCGCTGTTGGCCGCCTCCTTCTCTCTCGAGTCTCGATCGAAATAACGTCTTTTGTTATCTGCCATTTTCGTCTGTTGTCTATCGTACATAATACAATCTGAACCCGTTACTTGTCGTCCCTTGTATTAACAGCGTGAGCGTCAAAATTGAAAGCCACTTTGATTTATAGCAGACTGAAAAAATCACCCTCCTCCACGCGCATTTAAAAAGAGCACTTTTACAACCAAGTCTTTTCTACTACATGTCACTCAAACAGAAATTGGAAACGAGGTTTCAAATAGTAATCAATCTTCTACAAAATGATTGCCAGCATCATTCCGGATTTTTGTTCTTTTAATTGCTTATTTTATTCTTACTTAACTTCCATCATTATAATTTACATTTAGTACCAGTTGACCTGGAACGGAGTTGGTTTCGAAAAGTTGAACATGAGAATGGTAGAAAAGTGTAAAATCACTGTTCCGCTGTGTAATGCGGTCACATTTGGATTGGAGCATTTAAACTTTTTGTTGTAGCATGGACCCACTTAATTTTGTTGTATTTACTCGTAACTTTTAATTTTAAAACGGACAGGCACCAGGTACATGGTTTTATACTTTTTCTTATCGCTCTAATATTAACACATTTGGAGTATCCAGTTCCAGGTTCGATTCTGTTCAAAGGTTCAAAGTTCACGTTCTGTACTTGTACACACGTTTCTTACTGGGTCCTTAAACAAACAACACAAAGAAACAAAACCAAATAAATAACAATTATCGTAAACGCATCTTTTCTATAAGACTCAACTTAATTCACTCACGAGTCACACGCATTGACGCAACATAATCAGTTTAATTATTTATATAGTGACTAGAATAGAATCGAAAGCTGGAAAATCATTTATGTACAGTATACAGAATAATAAAGGTTTGAACTCAGGTATTGTTACCCACTCATCGATAAAATATTTCGAAAGGAATTCATGAAGTTGGAAGTGAGTGAGAGGACAAATTTATTTTCACTTTTTCACTTTATACTTTCACCCAGTGACCCTCCTCTTTTTTGGAGATTTATTTCGAAATAATAATCTACATGTTAATATGAGCGTGGTGTTCCCATTTCCAATTGCGAAAACTGCAACGCACGTTCAGTTCAGTTGAGCGTTACATGATTTAGAATATCTTTTGATATCGACATGGAATGGACTCTCCGACACACATGACAATAATAATAACAATAACAGTAGTACAATAACGGGGAGGAATAATGAGGATTTCCTTCCTCCTGCCACCTATAAAAATCTCCTCAAGTGTACTTTTCCTCCTCCGTTCCTCCGTGTCTAGTAGTCCATTACTTTTACTTGTCAAAGAAACAAACATTGCCAGGGTTAGGACTTTAGGATAACACGACTAATAACGGACTGATCCGATCGGGCATTTAAATTCGAGTGTTTGGGAACTGGAGTGGTCGTGCTGGCTGAGTGCGATTAGTTTCATTCAACCACTTGACTTCAATAACCTCCCTTTTTACACTGTTCTTTTCAGCTGTTCTGTCAGATTGCAACTCTCATGTAGTAGATAGATTTGCCCATGTATATTCTAATAAGAACAAACATAATCTCCACTGGGCTACTTTCTTACACACACACGTATTTACAAGTGAAATGGATTTGGCATAATTTGGTTACACTACGCCATAAAAGTTTACTTGGAATGATTATTTAATTGATTAGCTCTTGAGTAATCATCATGAACCATCAATATTGGGGCTCTTAATAGCCTTTTTTTCGGGTTCTTATCCTCAGAACCTGCAATTGTAAGAGTCGCTAACATAACACAATTTTTTTCTTTTATTACCTACACGTAAAATTTGTGTTGTAACGTAACCATGCAGCGTAGCTCGTATTTCTCTCACATAAGCCCATAAAATGTTCCCAAGTTCCACGTAAAGCTTTATCTAGACTCTACGCACGTTTGTAGTAGTATGTAGTAATTTCAAATCCCAGCCGTAAACATTACTGAAAATTGAAATTTTCTAGGATGATCGTCATTGTCTCATATTTTAAGCCTCTTTAGCAAATCTACCTATTACATTTTGAAGGTTTCAAAAACGTATGGGAATGGGAGTACTTTGGGCCTGTTGCATTATTACAGACAGTTAATATAAACTGTTACAGCGACATTTACCTAATTTCCTTACCTACCTGAATCGAAAGTGCATAGAAGTGCGGAAGTTGATAAAAGTGCACTTTTATCACTCACTACTCTCATTTAGGGTACTTTTTTATACCTTCTGTAATGAAGAGCAAGGAAATTCCTTATGTAGACTTTTATGTTAAAATTAATTCTTTTTATGACGTAAACCTCAATATTAAGATAAATATGAACGAACGTTGATTAAAAATTGTGCGCGCGTGTAAAGGAGACGCGACGGCAGGAGAGTTATCTTATCTGCCCACACAAGAAATTATGTCACGGTTCACCACATCAGTAGTCTCCTCATTTAGTCTCCCCCTTAACAATTTCTAAAATTTACATTGTGACTGTAAGTGGGAGGAAAAGGGTGTGGTGTAAAGAGTGCCATGTCATTGTTTAGAAAAGAATGGTTTTTACCTTGTATGTCAGTTTTTGTCCAAAATTCTAATGCAGGACTGAGCAATATTATCGGCAGAAATTAATTGGTTTTTCTATTACTGGAATTAGCAAAATATCAAAATCGGGTTTTATACCACTTCTAAACCTGACAGGGTTACCAGAATTCACTTGTCATTGTCACCTTATTTGAATTTTGCCTGATGATATAAAAAATTTAAAGAATCCTTTGTAGATTTTGTTTAAAAGTTAGCCGCCTTGTGTAGCAAACAGATAGATGAGCCTCTGCTAACTTTAATTGCAATTATTATCAATGTTTTTAACTAAACTATTTACCTACTAAACAACAATTGTTACCAAATATTAAGTACCATCCACGTTTGCTGCTCTCAATGTATCAATTAAATACTTTGCTGTTTTATTAACGTTCCGTTCGTGTAGCACTGGTCCACTATACTAAACTCTTACTTTGAAACACTCCATGTTTAATTATTGTTATTATAATGTAATAGCAGTAATTTTGCTTTTGACTACACGACAAAACCTTACTGCTGAAGAATTACAAAGGTATTGGTTTAGTTGAGTATTAACAATTAATAATTATGATAAGTGCTTGCTGCATAGAAAAAAACCTCCTGAATCTAAAATGGTTACGGTTTACAGTTACAAATTCGAATATCAGTGCTTTGAACCATCTTGAATTGATGTGATGATTGAAATTATGTATAATATTCACATCACATTCACACCGCTTCGCTTGTCGATTTTTGGTTTTCAAACTTTGAAATGACAAAAAAGGAAAGGAATTGGAACACTTTCACTGATTTTCGTGCCTGAACTGAACAATATGAATATTTGAGACAACTTTTTTGTGTAAGGCCCATTATATTATATTATAAAGTCAGGCCTTGCAATTACATGATGTGATGCAATGTAATCGGCACAGCACAATGTTCACGTTCACATAAAGCACAAGGCAAGAATTGACACATAAAGAGGAGCTGTGCGTGGGTATGAGGAGAAAAACATTGATTACCTACCTATTAAGAATGAAGAGGTGAATTGGTACTTCGTGTGTTCCCTTTCAATTGTCTCGTTTAACAGAAAATGAAAATGATAATAAAATAAGCCTCTACCTACCATCTAAGGCTGCTTCTTTCTGGCCTGCCTCTTGCCAAATGCTATATAATCTGAAAGCGCGATATGGAGACTGCTGGGGGAACTGTAACTCTTCTCAGAGTGCATTGTTACTCCACTACTTCAGTCCACTGCATCACTTCATTTCTTCATTGTGTTAGTTACAAACAATATGGGTTGATGCAGATAATGGATTTATGATTATTATTTTCGCTTCAACTAAGTGCATAATGCTCTGCCTGTGCGTGAATCTCACTCTCGATAAGTCACTTTGTTTTTTTTTCTCGCAATTTGCAACAAAATCGGCAATACTTGCCTTTTAAAACGTGTCTTTTTCGTACTGCGCCGCAATACGCAGTAATCAGATACTAATAATGATGCACAAATCACATCACTGCTTCACTCACATCAAATTCTGTTGGTCACGAGTACACAGAAATTATCACAATATTATTATAGCCTCTTCTATACTTTCCGTGTGTCAACTCAACTTCAGCTTGAAAATATCTAAATAGAAATGTATTATTATAGTCTGCCGATCTGCTTTGTGGGGCTGTGGGACAAATCTCTTGGGGAAGGAAATGGAACGATACCAACAATGAACGGCGCCACGCACAACGTGGCTCGATTTTCATAGGGAAAAAATTATGTAATAAAGTCTTAAATAAATAAATACATCCTACTGTAAATATATACGTAATATGATTTCTTGATATTTATCAGATTCAGGTTTAAAACTCTATTGTCTTTTTGCTCTTATGCACACTTTGTTTTTTGTATGTTTTTACCATAACTTTGACTTTTTTCATCTATCTTACAACAAGGTACCTTTACATGTAGAAATAAACGACAAAATAAAATTGAGAACGAATTGGATAGTTTTTAAACTATTTCACAATTTTTGTTATGCATGATAATACTCATACCCTCAGAAAATAATGATGTTGTAGACGAAGTGGAAAGAAGGAAGCGTTGTGGCTGTTGCTCTGTAAGAAGTTTTTTGTCTTCCCTTCACTTGACAGCAAAATGATAATGATCCTATTTATTGCTGCGAGCACTTTCGAATGAAGTTTCTTCAAGTCACGAACTTTAAATCACTCGATCGCGGTAGTTTTTATAGTACACAGTTAGTTTAGTACAGGCTGTCGACTTCACGTCAGAACAGTCAAAAAAAGCGAATTATTTTCACTATTATGGAAAAGAAAGTTAATTTTCAGAATTTTCCTAAAATTGTATTTTTCAACTAAAGTGAAAAATCGGGCGCTCCACTAATTAAGGCGTGTGAATACAATCGTAGAGGTTGAGGCGTTAGCAAAATTTACGTACGTACGTTTCTGTAGAAGTTGTGTAGACAAGTCCGAGTTGATGGTGTGTACTAATAGCCAACCTGTAGAACACGGTTTGTTGAAGTAAGAATTATTGTACAGGTGGGCAACAACAGTATCACATCATCATCACAATCACCACCACAAAACTAACTCCAACTCCACCATTCGGCATATAGCAATTTACATTGCCATTTTCAATGTCGGAAATATGTATGTATGTATGAGATGATATGTAAAAGTTGCACAAGTATGCAATAGTAAAAGGCTTGAAAATTTCACATAAAAAGTTGCAGTGCCCCGTCGTCCATTACTACAGGAGAAATTATATGATATGATATGAAAGAAATGATTAATCCAACCTGTGCAGTATAATTTTATTTTACTACTTCGTCTAGTTCAGTTGAGTTAGTACACTGCAGCAGAAGAACGGGTAGATGAAACAGCAGCTCCGAGCTCCGTGGTGGCGGTGGCTCCCTAAAGTTGTTTCCTTTTAACTAAATGACCAAAAGAATGGTCAAAATGGCTGCTTCTTCTGACAGTGATGCATGTCTTCAACCGGAATTTTTGCATGGAAAGATGGGCTATCGCTTCTATTCTATACACATTGGGGACTCATCGCGCATTCTAACTTTTCCTTCACGCTCGCCTTCCACTAATTCTATTCTTACAATTGTAGCATAACATGTAAAAGTTATTATTTCTTCACAACAACATCCTCTCCATTTAACTTCCCTTCATTTCTCTCATAGATAAATATGCGCGCATCTTCGCTAGACCATTTCTTCCTTACCTCTTTCATCTTTCTAATTGAATTTTTTGCTTTTTAGTTTACAACTGCCATCACAATTCACATTGTTGTTGCTTCTATGATGCTCATTTTCTTCCTCGTCGACGTATGCAGACAGTAACAATTGAAAGATGTCTTATTAGAATTCAGCGCTGCTCTTCGTTGATAGAAAATGGTTCTAAGAGCTGCCTAAATATTTAATATTGGTTTGTTAGTAGATGAGATCAGGTTCCTAGATAGATCCTAGAAGCGAAGCGAAGAGCCACTAGATAGATGCGCAGAACATGGCTAGGTGCATTTTTAGCTTCGATCTGTCTACCTGTTTTACAAGAATACGCACAAATACCTAATCAAAATCATATAATATCATAATCATCATAATAGAATGCAGAGACGTACCTAACTACATTATAGGAATAAATGTGTGCCGCTATAATATTCTACTCTGTATGTTGCTGTACTATGAAATGAATGAGCAATTTCAAGCTAACAATGAAAGTGCAAAGGAAATTTCACAGGCGAATCGAAAACGATGCTTTCGGCTGTTTACATTTTACCTAGAGGAATTTCATTTCAATGAAAATAAAATATCAGTGTCAGCGAATTTATCTATCTACAACTCTAGTACCTACCTATTTACATGTATTGAAATAAATGGCTCTTAAATATTGAAAATCTGGAGTTGTCCGTAAACCTGGCTCTACAGAAAGAGTGAAATCTCTCGAACTTCTACTTGACTGCGCAAGACCTTTCTGACTTACACTGGCGCATCGTATCGTGATGACGAGATGATGACTCCGTGATTTACACATTCTCTTCTGAAAAGCACTTGTTTTGCTGAAGAAGCAATGAAATAGCATTCATAGTAGTAAGTAACCAATACAGACTACACAGGTGTGTGTTTGATATTATGATACTTCTCGGGGTAAGTTTGCTGCTGCGTCTGTCTGTGTTGGTTGGTATAAAAAATAATGAGGAGTGAGGAGAGGGTTTGAGAGTTACCTGATTCCCTTGACAGGTAGTAGCTCCATTGAACATTCAACTGCATCATCATCATCATCATGAAGATGATATTCCCCTTTAAGCTGAGCTGAAGTGGTGGGTAGGATTTTAAGAATGAAACGAAATTCTTACAATACAGGCAGACTGTGTAAAGTGAAAAGATGTAATCGTCTCGCCACTCTCCTCGAGGAAATACAATGCATTTTACAATACTTATTTAAAAATCCTTATCATCCTAGACGTTTTCAAATCGCTTCGAATAGGCATAGGTAGATGGGTATTTATTTACCAGGAGAAGGCGCAAAACCAAAGCGTTCACTTCATTCATATTGTTTACAGCGTTATCGTATCGCCCAAGGAAAAAATTTGTACGTGTGTGATGGTTATGTGTATGTAAATGTGAAATGGGAAAAATAAAACGGCCAACCGAACTGAATTGAACTCATCCTTAATTGTCTGCTTCACTTATTACTGACTGATGCTGAGACAAGCCATTTACACACAGAGAAAGATCCGAAGTGGTTTTAGGTTTGCGTTTCATTTCATGCCTTTCATTCTTGAAGAAAACAACAGGTTGTGGGTTTCGAGTTTCGAGCAATGCAGTGCCACATCAACATCAATCACATCTTGAAAAAAATGTATTGTTGTATGCATCTTCGCAAGGAGTAACGCTGAAGCTGCGTAAGTTTGCTTTGTAGGCGAATATTGAGATTTTATTGGAGTAACAGCGAAAAGATGCGAAGATTACAATTACATTAGCATAGAAAGGACATTTTTATAATGATATTCCAAATACAAACAAATTCGTTCATTACATGCGCCGTTTCAAAAGTCATTACCACGATAAACAAAATTGACTGGGGAAGCTTAGTTTAAAATTATCTTATGGGAAAATTTTCTATTTATTTCTTAATCCCAAAAATTGATTATGTAGTAGAAATTGGAATTACATTTTTCTAATAAAAGCCTACTAAAACGTAGGCGAAGTCATTGATTGAACACCTATCTAATTCAAGGTGGTCTGTGTAATTTGTAAAATTGGGAGGTGGCTGGTTGGTCGATCGATTAGTGGATTTGTAGTAGTAACCTGCCAAGTGACTTTCATATTTCTGTTTCAGATCCACAGACAGAGCCGGGAATGATTATTAACTGTGTGAGTATTCAACAAGAAAGTGAATGCAGACCTACAGCACATTCGTCATTCACGTCATGTTCCAGCTCTTCTAACATAAATTTCACTTCGGTCTACTATCGCTCCCAGAAAATGTGACACCTATTTTAATGCTCGATTCGAATGAATGACCATGTTCACCATCTGCAATTGAAACGTATTAATTTATGATAGAGACTGTTTCCATTATTTTATTTGATTAAGGCACAGTCTGGAATGGAAATGAATAATTTTAATTTTATCCTCAGGACATCTACAGTTACTATGATGTAGTTTGTGGTGATGTGTTGTGCCTTTGCGTCTATGTATTTTTAAAAGATGTCTTCTTTTCCTTTGCAAAATCCCTCTTGTTTGCATTCGAATTTGCATAAATTATTTTACTATTATACACTTACTTTTATGGTATGTATGCATATAAAATACGGACATTCACATTTAAGAGCCCAACCCTTCGCAGTAATAAAGAGACCTGCTTCATTTCTATAGCTTTACTTGCGCTCTCTCTTTGTTTGCAAGAATTTGGCCCAAGTTCAATCCTCGGATGAAAATAAAATACATACTTTACCTTCTTTACTACGTATTGCCTTTATGTAGGCATTATAATACCCAGGCTCGGCTATCTTCATGCTTGTATCTGACTGAACTCCTTAATTGAGTATTTTCTTGCTCCGCATTAATAACAATTATGATTTTTCATACCTCTGCATGCAACAGAGTCTACAGCTTTCATGGAATGGTATTTAGGAAGCATGTCACGAAATTAATAGAAAGATATTTTTCCTCAACATCATTTCAATCAATACATAGAGATTCAACAAGAATTAACTGGCTCTTATTGTTTGCTACTTGCACTTGTCACTACGGATTTTTGTGGTCCACAACTTCACACGTGATAATATGATTGAAAAATTTCAATAGCTTATCATTTCAAAGGTTTCATAACAATTTGACTTATCATACGCATAATTGAAACTTTCACTGTTAAATAAAAATGTGTACGAAAAAATGCATAAACTAGATCATTTAATGAATTATGAAGTTTAATTTTTTAAATCCGAATAATATTAAATTATTTGTTTTGTGCCAGATTTAGATTAATGTGGCGAAGCGCGTCATTCATTTTGCAATCCTAATCATCATAATACTCCTCTAACCAATCACTTTTATTGGGGAAAAGGTGATTAGCTCCCAACTCACCTTTCTTGCCAACACGAGAATGAAAAGTAATCTTCAAATCTATATATGCGCTTTCATTCAGAGTTCATAGAAAATATCTCATGCAGTGACGTGTTTTCAATTCGCCTATTATATCTTAGAAATACATTTCGGCTCTCCTCTGCTACTGCTAAGACTACTCACTGAGCAAAATTAGCGTGAAGAAAAGTCTAAAGTGTTTCATTTGTTGATGTAGGTAGGTAGCTAAACATATTTTACCTGAATGCATTCCAACACATGGCTGAATGGCAAACTCCGATTACTTTTCCTACAATTCAGAAGAAACAATGTAACTAAAAGCACTTTGGGATTTAGGGTCATATTTATTGTATGTAGAAGCGGTAGCACCGTAAAACCTCTTTTTATTATGGGGACTGGGATATATATATATATCAAATAAATTAAATAATTGAATTTCGGAGGGTCTGTCTAAATAGGAATTTTAAGGTATTGAAAAATTGCAGCAAGATGCGGTGTGTGTATAACAATAAAACTCATGGAGGGTGACCCACTACTACTTAATTCTAAAAGAGTCTAGCATAAATCTGACAGCCGACCCAATACAAAGTAAATGCCTTTACTTTTACTCAGTCTCATACCTACTGCAATATTTTTCGCACTCTGCTGTGATATCATGAATTGCTTTCATCATCCTTACACTAGCAATCGCACGTAGTCAGGAGCAGACTGTCAGACCTGATTATATTTTCTCTCTCAAATTCAAATCACGATTGTCGGAAATCAACAAATTTTTCCATTTGCATGGTTATTGCCACAGTATAATTTGGAAGCGTCTACGACGCCTCTAGAGGAACATGAAGAGGATCTTTGAGCATGCTGAATGGAGAAATGTTATTTTTTGATGCAGCAACATTATTGAGTCTGTGGGCTATTTTGTTGATTCATTTCATTTTTCTCTCAAGAAGAAGGCAAAAATCTCTTCAACAGAAGCAACAATTTCTCAGTATCATAACTTGTTTCTAAAACAGAAGAAGTTTACAATTTTAGCTAATTACTATACGTAAACATGCGAACACTTTTAATACTTATTGAATACTCCGTTATTGTATTCGTGATAATGCTGCATAAATCCTTTTATCCATTAACGACTTCCTGCATTTGTATTGCGTAACGCATAACTCTTCACTGATCGTTAGCATGACCTCCTCTAAGACCTATTTTGATGGAGTCCGTCGCGCGTTAAAAGATAAAAATTTGGAAGTTTCTATCTACATGTACGTACGTACTATGTACGCATTTAGAAGGTAAAAAAGTTATCACGAGTTAATCGTATCTGATTTGTAAATGGGACATGCTACAAGCATTTTCAATTTCGACTAAACTTTTACTCCTCATGTCTCATGTTCCAAAGCGAATCTTCAGTTCAGACTTTGGTAAAAAAATACCACACATAAAAAAACAATGACGCACTATGCACCTAATGACTTATACAGTTGGTATGATGCACGATGCACAGATAGAACGAAAAGGTATTTGGAAGAACAAAGATTACGACGTTAATATAACGATATGAAAATAATTGTAATCAATATTTATTTTATGCATTATTTATCGTCCGATGGAATAAACTTATGATATTTGTAAAACTCGAAGGTATTTCATTTCTAAAACACAGTACCAAAAACTGATTAAATGAAATAACACGTGAACCACGGATATTTTACGTATCATTTTTCTTCACGATGAAATGAATCATTTCCAAACATTCCACACTCTATCATCATATCATTATTATATTACATACTATGATGATCACTGTAATATCATATCGTCATCGTTGGAAACAGAATAGTCCTGATTACATACTGAACTAACCAATGCAAAATGCAATTTGTACAGTTCGCGTGTAGTAATACACTTTGATCGGGTTCATGTTCATTCCATGATTCATAACCATGCACCTTGATCTCACACATGCATGATGGTAAATTTTACTCACTGAAATGTTAACTGCTCCACTTACTGCATCTCGGGAAGGAATGGAAAGGGAAAAGAGAGGATTTCATCAGTCAGACGTCCGGGTCCAGAGTTTCAATATCAATCATTCAACGATTACGAATATTTCTCGCCGCATGACACGTCGGTCTGATTTTGTCTTTTATATATCGCCAAGACTCTCTGCACCATACCATCAGTTTGTGCTGTCATTTGAGACGAAGCAGTCTATTCTCAAAGGAAGTTGAGTTTTGTTGGAAATTTCTCGTTAAAATTTATTCATTTTCTGTTGTGAAATCAAGTTCAAGTTACCCATTAATAAAATAATCATGATGTCTGGAGAAACCGAGTTTAAGCTTGTGGATTACGATCTCAAAGGGGAGTTGCCCGATGGGGCGTCATTTGATGTGAAAAATGGAAACGGTGAGTGAATCCACTTGAAAGTGATATTTAAACATTTAAAATTAGAAAAGCTTACAATTACATACAATAACTGACTTTTAAATACTTATATGTAAACGTTTATTCTGGTTATAAAATAGGTGGACACGATAGTGAATTCGTGGGACGCCGGGCCGGAATTTCGGGTAATTTCACCTTGCTGAAGGCAGAGAGACAAGTGACGGAAAGCGTCAAGGTGGGCTGCACCGGACCAAGCGCTGGAGCCGATCTGGGCTTCCGGGTTGGGACAGAGAACAGCGTTGCTGCCATGGTGGAGCCAAGCTTGGTCAAGGCCGAGGGTCAAGTTGGACCAGTGTGTGCATCGGTTGGATTGAACGCGAACACTGGAGTCAAAATTAACAACGAAGGTTTCAAGGTCGGGCTGTTTGGATTCGGAATCACTGCAGGAATCGGTGGAAAGTTCACCATCGACACCCCTATCGGTTCTGCGGGCTGTGATGCAAAAGCTCTCAGGAGAGAGAATAATGAACCGGTTCCTAGTAATTGAAAAATTAACAACTCTGCAAACTCATATTACGCAAGGAGTATTAAATGTAAAATTACAAATATAATTCTTTATACATATACATTTATGATTAAATATTTTGTAAAATTCAATTTGAAATGAGAATTTCAAGTAAAGGTTTAAATACTCAATAAATATTCAATAATAGACTACATTCAAAAAGTTAATAATGTTGTGTTGTACAGATATTGTGGAT
Organism: Cyphoderus albinus; assembly: GCA_021029165.1. Taxonomy (NCBI): domain Eukaryota; kingdom Metazoa; phylum Arthropoda; class Collembola; order Entomobryomorpha; family Paronellidae; genus Cyphoderus; species Cyphoderus albinus. The sequence continues at coordinate 2,185 of VYYJ01002202.1, read as the reverse complement.
AAAAATCGCATTTATTAGGGTAATTTTCAAATTCTGGCAAAGCATATGAAAAATGAAGTAAGGAAACCTACACTTGTTGCACGCAACGCAACCCAATCTTGCAAGTTGCAATCTCATGATTTTCCCAAATTAAGGTAATTTCTATATGAAAAGAATCACAAGCGGAATGTTTAGATAGATACTGACAGTCTAACGTCTAACAGTCTAGAAATTAATCAAGATAATCACGCAAAGAACTGAAACAGGAAATGACGATTAGACGATTAAAATGTCGTGGGAAAATTGGCAATAAATAATAAAACCATTATTTGCATTTCAGTAAACCGACAGTATTAATTCTGCACAGTCCTCACAATTCTTTTGTTTAGCGTTGTCTGTCAATTTAAAAAGTGCTAGTGTTGCCGGGTACAGATTTGATATTTATTTCATTTCCCGTTACATTTCCATATTCGTTAACATAACCTTCGTGAGGTCATCGAACAATTCGAACTTTCAACGCTTATTATTTAAGCAAAACATTCCAAAACATTAACTAACTAGTATAACGAAGAAAATGTTATATTCCTACTTAATTCATTAATTTACCTAAACTACAGACCTACTGTAAAGTTGCAGGAAAGGTGAAAACATCCGGCCACACTGCATAGTTTGCAGTTGCATCTTGAATTTTTGACGTTTTAATTTGGGGTCTTCATTGGAGGAGGCACAGTGCATTTCCAAGAATAAATTACCAACCAAATTAGAATCACACATGTCACTACAAATAAAAATGTGCGGAGAAAATAAACTTTTTGCTTTTCAATTCTGATGAACTCAGAAAACTTACAGCATTACTTAATTTGATGAATACATGGTGTTGTTATTTATGTGTCTCGCATCGAATTGACTTGTGATTTGTGAATGACAAGTTTACTCAGATAAGGTTGCCACAAACCTCACAATCAAGAGAAGTATTTATGTTCGATTACGATTTGATGAAACTGATTAAATGCATAATTAGACAGATGTTACTTAACTGTGGTAATTATCGTTTTTTATTTTGATGTATGTAACATTGGTGTAAAACGCTTCATCAGAGTGCTACGAGCACATATTTTATTGCTATTTACCTCCTGAATCATTCAACCAACATTTGTTCAAGTTGTCTCAAATTCGAATCTTTATTTTTGTAAAAATGTCACGGTTTAGTACAGTATTGCTAATTTATTGGATAGCTATAGGTAATTTTAAGTTTGCACCACTTAAAGTATTTAGTACAATGTAAAATATTTTTACATTTAAATTATAAATTGTTTTTGTTCGCACATTTAAGGCCTGGCTATAGCCAAGAAGAAGACTCCTTGGGAAGCCATTCCAAAGAACGAAGAATGGTGGATGGAGCGTCACCAAGAAATCCTTAACACGACAGCGTCGCACGCCAAAGATATCAAAGTGGTCTTTGTTGGTTCTTCCAGTGTGGATTACTGGAGAACAACTGCGAAAGACCTGTGGGACTCTAAGTATGCTCCACTTGGTGCGGTCAACTATGGAATTCGTGGAGACCGCACGCAACATGTGCTATGGAGAATTGAAAATGGTGAATTTGACGGGTTAAATCCGAAATTGGTTGTGATCTACATTGGTTCCAACAACGTCCCTCCAAACACCGAGCCAGACGTAGTGCGAGGAGTCAAAGCTGTGGTAGCCTCACTCCGAGCGAAGCTTCCCAAATCCAATCTGCTCTTTGTTACATTTTTCCCACGTGGTGACCGTACTCCAGTGAAGGCCACTCTGACAAAAATTAGAAACATAACGGAAACACTCGAGCCGTTCATTGAGGGGGAACACAATGTACATTTGCTCGACATTTTTTGGTCGCTTGCACCTGAAAGCCTGGATTCAATTTATGAACAGTTTTACAGAGAAGATAAACTCCACATGAATAGAGACGGTTACACGATTTGGGATAATTTGATGAATAGCACTTTTTACTCGTTGATTCAATAAATAAAATGTAATAGAAAAAATACAATTTATGTACATGAACTACAAACTTCAAATTTGAAGTATCATACTTGAAGTTGCTGGTTACTACTTTTTGCGTCATCAAAAGAGAAAGTCATCCAAAAAGATGATTTACATTCAGTGGTGCTCCAAGAAAATTTTAACAACCGGCTCGCTATAATTTTAAAAGTCAGCAATTTTT
>VYYJ01002201.1:0-23185 GCA_021029165.1 Cyphoderus albinus | reverse complement strand
AATTCAGAGCCAATACAATGCAATTAAAACATTGACTTCGTTGATCAATGAAATTCTGGGTGGCCGCTTCGCCCTAAATTTGCTTGCAAATGTGCTCTTCTATGCGGTGAATTATAATGGAGATCTGAATTTGAAAATGTTGTTCCTTTGCTTTTCTTCTTTGAGTTCAGATTTAGCATTTTTTATCATGGCGGCAAAAATCAGCAATCAGGTAAATTTTAAGTGGCTGCACAATATGTTAAACATAAATCTAAGAAAATGTAAATAAATGTAATTCCATCTCGGCTTTTTACAGATGCAGCAACTAAAGTATAACCTGCATGGAAGACAGGAAGAAATATCCTCGTACGATCTCCAATTGCTTCTTGACGACATTCATTCAAATGAAATATCTCTGAAAGCTGCTAATTTTCCCATCACTTACTCGCTTCTGGCTAACGTATGTATTACTTTTAGTTGAAATCACCATAATACATGCTTGGTTAATTAAACGTTGGTGTAATATTTAAATATTTTAATAAAAATCCCGTTTTCTTTTGCAGCTGCTAGGACTAACGGTTACGTACTTTATAATCTGCTTACAAGCCAGAAAAGAAATCCTGAATTAATTCATTACTTTACTACTGTTGACTAAGCTTTCATACAATTACAAGAAGAACAATTGGCGCATTCAAAATCAACATTGGGTTATGCAATGCTAGTTTATAAAAACTATCGCTATAAAACATCGTTATAAAAACTATGCATGGATAACTGCCACACCCAGGATAATACTATATTATGTTGTTCGATGATATTTGCTAAATTATGAATATATGTCAATTGAAGGCAAAAAATAGAAAGCTTTTATTGTTGCTATTCTTTTAGTCGTTGGTATCTTTAAGACGGAAGACGGACAAGTGTAGTGGATATACGTTCTCTCTTTCTTCAACTTTTTTTACAGTTAAGAAGGTTTTTGCAGTTTTCAAAAATATTTTCATTGCAAAACAAATAAAATGGACGGGACAATACAAGAAAAGAGCAAATCTAAGAAAAACCGAGGCGTGCTTCAACATGAAAATAAGAGATACTATTATACTCCAGAAAGTGGAGTGGAACAAGTGAGCATTATAAATGTGTACAGAAAAATTGTGCTGGAAGGGCTCTCAAAAATATGTCCAGCTCTGTTGTGAAAGTGACAAAAGATCATTGATGTATCGTCCGTTCGTTTGAGTCGGTATTTTGTTCTTTCTTTTGTTATTTTTTCATATAGTTCATCAATCAAAATTTAGTAATTTTGTAAATTTTTGGTACAGTTGTGCGTTGGAAACGGTTAAGAAGAAAATAGAAGATAAGATAAGTCATTGTTGTGGAATAATCTGGAAATATTGTACCGCATAATTCACCATCACGGAATTTTTTTAGCACATAAAAACATGTTCGTATAAACGAAATATGGCACATAAATAATGTCCGCGTAATGCAATTTCACGGATACATAGACCGCCTAAAACATTGGGTCCGAAAATGATTCCGGATGGAGAGGGAATAAAAATACCTTTTTTGCGTGTTTGAATATTGGGCCGTGTCACAAAGTTTAAAAAAGTACACCTGACACTGGCAGAATTCGTAACTTATCTAGAACACTGCTCAACACATTTTTTATCACAAAATTTTGCATGCCAAATTGGAGGAAAAAACTTGGAAGAAATGAGAAAATGAGACAGGTGAGTTGACAACAAACTCTCAAGATGTATGAGATGAGAACTTTTCCAGGAGCTTTCTTTCTAGAAGATGATTTAATATATTATAATGTGTTCTCTGTGTAGGCCCTTAGTTTATCGCAGCAAACAATGCAACACAAGTAGCTACTAGATTATAGGATATGTATGCATCTACTTCATTCAAAATATTGTTAAGATAGGTGCTTTGAAATATTGTAGTTTTTATTTTATTTTTTTGGAATGAGTTTTCTTGAAAATTTGTTTTTCTCTCGTTGGCTGTAAAAAAGGTGCATGCATTTTGAATCATTTAAAGCTGTGCTCATATTTTTTGTCATGTTTATCATTTATTCTTTCTCTCCATTCCCCGGTATTTCTTCTTCGGTTTATACAATACCAACCGTGCTCTTTGAATATTAAATAGCTTTTAGTTTCTTCCGACACCTCACCACATACTATTCAATGGAATTGTTGAGCCAAGCCCATGACAAGCCACAAAGCAAATATCAACAGCGGTAACAAAAAAACAAAAATAACTGAGATGTGAAACACTTATACATTACCTGTCCATTCCATACTGCTGGGCCACAGTTGCAATAAATGAAAGTGTTTTGTCGCTTTCGTATGTCATCTGTCACATACGAAAACACCTTAGTTTCACAACTCTTTTTGTGAACTTCTTTACATTCTCCACATTCTCTGTGGATTTATTATGGAAACGCCCGTAGTATTTGCCCTCGCCTACTTATTCTCCTCGATGCTTCCTGCGAGCCTTCCTGCACACATTATTACTTTTACCTTACTCTTAAGAATCGTACAATTGCTGCTCGCTTTCACAGATTATACAATACACACACTGGTCCTACTTTATTCACTACATTGTTCCGTAAACCACATTTTCATTTTAATGGAACGGAATAGTCGAAGAATGGAATAAGTTAAAGGTTAAAAGCAATATTGAAATAATATACTTGCCTTCAGTTATCGGCATCCTCGTCGTGGTCAGTTACTGTCGCTTTCACAATTTAAGAAATAGGCTTGGTGAAAAGGCTGTGTTTAGTTTCTATACCAGTTGACAAATGGGAGTTTTATACCCCACACCCGAAGCGCATTAGTCTGCAAATGTCAGAATAAAAATCAAAATGGTAAAATTAATTTCTTCAACGTTGTGAGGTTTACCGTTGGGAGGTGAACATGTCTGTCATTTTTAGTCTACATGAGAGGACTATTTATTCCAATTGTTTCTCCGAAATAATTGAATTCATTTATTAGGTTCATCCTGGTCTTGTGGATGCAAGAGAAAACGGATTTGAGCAGTGGTTGGCATACGAGACGTTTGTGCAGTGCTCAGTGAAAGTTGGTTAGTGAAAGTTTGGCGAAAATAATTTAAGCGCCGTGCTGGAATTGGTAAACAAAGTAGAAAGCCGTTTTCTCCTTATTCATGCATTATATCACCTTCGTTTTCACCTCCCGGCAAACAAATAAGAGTAAAACTGTTAGCTGCAGAATTCCCCTGACTTCCATCTCCATTATTAGCCTGGAGATGTTTGCGGGAGCATTTCCTAAAACTGTCAGCATCAGTCAGCACGAGTAAATACTCTCATTTTCTCTTTGTTCAGGTTTTTGGTGAAATTTAACTTTTGATATTGGAGGACAGGGAATCACTTACCATCAGCACCTTCCTTCTTTCTACCATATGGATTTTTTGAACAGCCTTTTTGTCTACATTATATGACAATAGAGGAGATACACCGAGAGAGATCATCAAATAGCTCACATCTTTTGTCCTACATTTTCTCTCTCCTCATAATTCTGCTGCTCTGCTCGCCATTCCACATACCCCTGTGCACATAAAGTAAAACAAAGAAGGAGAACTAAAATCGAAATAAGATTTGGGGATCTTGAAGATTGCCATTATTTAAACCAAACGGAGCTTGGAGACATTTCGTATTTTGGCAAGTTCTAAGCACGAGAAAAAAACTATCGTTCTATTTATCATCTGCTGCACGACACGATGGTTCATACATTGGAAGGTTAGCAAATGAGCTTTGTAAAAGTCAGGCCACAGCGACTGGAAAGCGCCTCCTTTATAAAGTTTATGCACCACTGGATTCCAATGAAATATCAAAGATATAAACCACAATTGTCATTCGACAAAGTTTCCTCTTCTTTTCTACTGCATTACATCATGCAAGCAATCGTAGATCCCATTGAAGAAGGAGCAACCTTTTCCCTTCCCTCTAGTGATATGTTACACCACACTAGATTCTTTTTTATTACGGTCACCTACTTTCTCTCTCCTCCCCACTTTATGAGCAGACCGGGATCAGGTATTTATTAGGTATGCTCTATATAACTTGTTTTATTTCTTGGCGAAGAAGTGGAAACTGGTGCTGTAACCTTCGACAGAGGTTAGCGTTGTTACCCCACTCACCTGCAGCAAGGAATGTCAGGCAATGGAAGAGAAACAAATTTTTTGAAGCTAAGCCATCATCATCACATACCTAAGAATATAAATTCCGACTCAACAAACCGCAACGAACCTCCAAAATTCATTCCATGTTCACTCACACAAAAGAAAACATTTCTTGGCGATTGTTATGATCTATCCAAAGCTACTTAATAATGGATAGCTATCTGCGTCTGCACACTCACACTTCTCAGAAATCTCATGTGCTTTTGAAGCTGACAGGAACTTTTTATAGACCTTCCTCTTTCAAACGAGGTATGCACGTATTTCGAAATGACTCTAATCGCTCCCTTTTTCTACTTCTTTACTTTGCTCTAGTTTGTCAATATGAATTTATTGTGTAACTTTGTGACATTTAGAAAAGAAATACGACAGCAATTTTTCTCCAGACATAAGTACAATATGCAGTCTTTTGAGTCCCCATAATGAACCCCTCTCTTTCGTAATGCTACTTTTTGTCGTTTTGATTTCACTTAAACCACAATATACGTATGTAGGATGTCACCAAAAAGTTGTCTTGTTAAAGAGTGGTGCCTTGAAAAGGAAAAAATCAGTCACGAAATGAATATCCCATTATGGTACATAGCGGAGATCCGGCGGACTGAGGAAAACTTTTTTCCAGATGAAAGACTGGTTAAGACATTTTTCTCGAACGTTGTCAGCGAAAAAAAGCGAAAGTCAAAAAAGCGCTTGTCTTCTTGTGGCTTACCAATGGCTGTTAAAAGTTAGAGAGACGAAAACTACTGTGAACCTTGCATTCAGGTAGAGCAGAGTTGGATGGGGTGGTTGATTTTATTTCAGTCATGGAAAAAGTTTTCGTTTGCATTGAACATACCTACGTTACATAATAAGTACCACGGTCACCATGTTGCAATCTTCTATCAACTCCAACACTTTTTAAGTAACTACCCTGCAACAAGAAAACCTTGTCTGATACTTTTTCGTCTCAAGATTCCCAAACGACGCCGTTACGACTTTTCCCAACTAGAATGAGCTCTGCACAATTCGAGATTTAATGTGAAAAGATCTCGACTTCCTTTGACTAATGATACTATAACATTGTGCTACCAAAATATACATTCTGTTCTCACTGTGAGCTTCTCGTGTGTATTTTCCCGAACTTTGGAGTGCTTCGAGTAGGAACAAGCTTGTCATTAAAAAATTTGTATCATGATTCTAGGCGTTATATCTGTACAGTTGCTTCCGACAGTCTTCCGATGGGATTGATCCATTTCATTGAAAGAGTCTTAATCCTCTCGTTTCCCATCCCAGCTATACAGCCATTTCCCATGAGTTGACCACAAGGCAATTCAGGAAAAAATTATAGCATACGGAACTTGGACAAGTCATTCAATGCTCAATTTTTTCTCTTGTTGACTGTTTATGGGCTTGTTGAGCAATTCTCCATGTTACTTTCTTTCATTCAGTTCATAACTGAAAAAGTTGTAGAAAAGTTGTGTAACTTTATCTTACCATTTTAATTACGATCTACTTCACTCTTTGTGTATATCTCATCTCATCAAATCACAATGTATAACAAAAATAATCCCGAAAAGGAAACGAAAGTGGTAAAAGGAACAAGTAAGTTACAATCAACAAGACAAGTGATGATTTAAAGTTGGTTTTTTTCCTGGAAGAATTAAAAGCTGATGAAGATGTACTAAACCAACTACAGAAATGCTTTGAAAGAATGAATTGAATGCGGTTAGTAAAAATGGAGGAGATATTTGCATATTTTAACCGTTATGATGACAAAATTAAGTTGAAAGTTAAACCCAGAAAATGGTAATAGTATCTATTTGAGTTCGTCCTTTCCTTTCGTTTTTCCGGGTATTATCAAATGTCTAAGAAGGCAAGAAAACTTTCATAAATCTCGCTTGCATGAGCATTTTTATTCTCCGCAAGTTTAGCTCAAACTGAGGCGGTAGTATTTTATTTTCTTCCTCACAATAGAAAAAGAGCACTGTGGCCCTACCCTTCCCACTACATTAGAAGACATAAGAATGAAAAAATAAAAGGAAGATCCTACATCATCACATTAAGTATATGACGAACATTTCGAATGTATTTATTATCTTTCCACAGTGAAAGCCAAGCACACATGCTGCGTTTATTCCCAGGACACAGAAATACGTACCTGGTAGCTATATGTTAGTACTCCGCTGATTAAATAAATTTCCATTTTGAAAAGAAGAAAAGTACTTTTTATTTCGTTACTTTGTCAAAGACTCGGCTTCCCTATCAGGCAAATACAGTGTATGAAAGAGACGACTTAGTCGGTGCTACTTGCTTTGCCCCAAAATAAGACATAGATAAAATGGAAAATAATAGATTCCTGCGAGAGGGATTTCTCGTCGATTCGGTTCAACTTGAAAAGGAGACTGGATCAACCAACCAACAAAATGCATCAGTAATAGTGACTGTCGCTCCTGGAGCTTTACATATCACTGCACATTGGGAAAGAGTCAAACGGTCTGAGTCAAAGCAAAAAAAAGATGAGGGTCAAACAAACAGTAGTGAGTGTGCTACAAGCAAAGAAGCGAGTGAGAGCAATATAGTAAAAAGCATAAAATGTATTTTTGTTCCATTGCTAGAGGAGGAAAAGAAAAGGAAGCAAAGTGAATTTGCACATTTGTAGGTGTAACAGGGCTCGAGTAGCTAGTGAATAGTGAATACTATCTCCCGTGAAGCAGGGCTGATGCTGATCTGATGATGTTATGGAATGGAAGTACATTTTGGGGACCTATTTTGGTTTTCACATTTGCGTTTTACTTCACTTTCAGTCAGCTCATCATCATGAGTTGAAAAGTGTGTATAGCTTTATGCAAGGAAACTAGTGGGGTCGGACTTATGTAAATGGGAGCCAGCTCCAAAAGTGAAGTACCTGGGAATGGTAATGCCGGAGTAGAAATGGCAACGTGGTCCTGTTCCAAGCGTGGTATAATGTGGCTTGCTTTTCAGCTGCTTCTGTGGAAAAAGGAATTCAAATGCACATGGGTGCTTGAGAAAATGAGGATTCTTCTGTTGGAGATGCCTTCTGGCCCAAGGCACACTATTATTAGGAAGCAATCCTAGAAAAGGGCTTCTTCATATAGCGAAAAGTGTGCGTTTCCTCCATTCTGTTATGGCAGTCTTTTATTCACTCTGGTACATGGAAGCAGCGGAGTGTCTTTAAAAATACATGCAAATAATAATGTGTATTTTCATCATAATGTATGAGCACAATTTTGTCGCTGACTATGACTGTGAGTATTATGGTGAAGCGAGAGGAGCATTTTGTTATACTGTGTGTAGAGACGATGGGATAATGGTCGCTTCAGGTAGTTTTTATGCATATGAGCCCGAGCGATTTTAAGCGTTTACCACCATTTCCTTCGAAATACAAGAGGTACACTGACGAGAGACGATTCTAGTAGTAGTCTAGTCGAAATTATTAATTTTACCTTATATCGTTACCTATTTATACGCCACCACAACATTGTATACTTCTCCTGCTATACCTGCCACTTCCTACAATTTCCAGGTATTACGAAAAGGGACAAAAATCTCTCTGAATTCTCAATGAATACCATTTACTTCTACGATAGGGCCTTCTCGCCGTCGTTATACTCGTTTCCCAATGTTCGAGTTCGATGAGGCAACTTGGTGAGAGAAGCCAAACGTTCCAGTCAAGTCATCATTACCATCACGTAGCCACATTTGGAATTTACTTGTAGAAACCTTGTTTCTACCTTAGCTTCAACGACTGACTAGAACAATGAAACTGGCGCTGCTTGCCGTAAATTGGAAATTGGACATGAGCTATAATAGTCCATTGAAGGTTGATGTGATGACGCGAGAATCCATTGGAAATTATGGTTGCATGAGGTTTTTCTCCAATAAATCACTGAAAGAATGGGTGGAGACGGCTCGTTATTGGGCTAGATGGGCTTGTTATAATGGGCTCATGTTTGCGATTGTTTGAGAAAAAGGATTTTTAGGAAAGGTAGACAGGAAATGATGTTGAGGGGAAGAGCATTGAAACATTTCATTTTTTTTTGTTTTCATAATGGGCTCTGTAAACATTGAATTGATATTTGCTGCGAAATGAAACTTCGTATTTTCGGGTGGGTTGATGGGTAAGCAATTTCCGACAGTTTTGCATTTTGCCACCGTGCTGAGATTCGGGCAGAATCTACCGAAAACTCTCCCATTCTGAACTTTTGTATTGCGAATTGCGACATTGCGAGCTGGAGTAAAATTAATCGATTTTCCATTTAATCTTTTAATAGGATGGAGTAGAAGTGCTTTTGGCCTATTAATGTACAATGTACTTTTACGAGTTGGCTTCCACAATGATAAAATACAGCAATTCCTCTTACAGACGTCAGATTTAGATATGGCCTTCAATTTATTCACTGCTTGCTTACGTGATCTCTGATCACTTCCACAGATTAATATTTAATTTTTATTACGTCAACATAACATTTTCGTGCGCAAGATTATGCAAGTAGAATTTGCTGTTTAAATTGGGCTAGTCACAGTAGTCACTAGTATAAGTTACTGTTTTCCCCAACAATGGTCTTTTGATATTCCTGTAAATCTTGCTTTCCCCCATTCGTTAGGTGGATATTGCTATGCGCATAAAAGTAAAGGATTAGTGACACGATGAAATTTTTGTAAAATATTCTGCAGGCACTGTTTCAGTAATATTTAACTGAATATGATTTAAATATTTTTACACAGGAACAAGCTAAAATAGCAAAAAGCGGTCTGGAGATGAAGCTGATCACTTCCGATTTGGAGGCAGAGGCGGAGAAGTGGGGAGAAGAAAATTTTAACGATGAAAACAACGATATCGTTCGTCGAGCGAAAAATATGTCCAATATGGCCTATAACATGTACCAATTCACCCGAGGAGAAGGCCCCCTTAAAACTACTCAGGATCTCTTTACCCAAGCCGAATATTTCGCTGAAGAGGCTAATCGGCTTTACAAAGTGATTCGTCAATTCTCGTATACTGTAAGCAAATTCTTATTTGTTGTAACAAATTTTATATCGCTTGCCAACTTGTCCGTCTAACGATAATTTAATCCGGGTTGGGATATGTAAATACACTCTTACCAAATCGAAGAGGCACTTATCTGTCTTATTACGTACACCTGCACTACAGTTACATGATTCTCATTAGATGAATGTGCGTACTTATATTGATTGATTTGACGATAAATAAAATTTGAAAACGTCCAATTTACAATATAGTCTTATATTGTTGTGTTCAAAATGTAGACTTGTGCAATTGAAAGGAAGCAAATGGCTAATAAAATAGTGATCGTCACCAATGGATTATGAGTACATACTTCTTTAGCCTCAGTGGTAGGAAAAAGAAAATTTATAGAGCAAAAGGCAGAAATAAGAAGCGAAATGAAAACAGACTTCAAGGATGTTTTCTGTAAGGCAATTCAAGGACTCATCTTTATTGGTTTTACTGAAAGCAAAGTCATCCACATCTCTACTCGTAGTGGGTTTTATCTCCACTTTCTTCCTCTCATTTTATTCCCCGACTTTCTTTGTTTTCTTCTCATCGCCTTTGCCTTATTACTTTTCAACCTGTACATTATTGGTAGTTTCTTGAGCTGACGTTATTGTTATATACACTCACCCAACGTAGTATCTCCCAAATACATTCGATGGTCAAAAATATGTACTTTTATTTCTGATGATTTTGGGTAGGTTTGAGCAGACATCAAACGAGAATCAAGTAACTGTGTTTGTGGATAGGACTAACACATAGACATTACAAATTGGTACTTTTCGTTTTCCTGGCTGAGCTGAACCTACCCTTTAAGTTTTCATGAAGTAGTCAGTTCATGATTCTCAAGTGCTCCTAAAAGAGCACTGCCGAATGGGGAATTGAAAGAAATAGATCAAAAGCTTTCTAAACAAGATTCCTCACATCACAACTACCTACAACATATATTGTTAGTTACGAAGAGTCCTCTAAGTTTCCACTCTTTCATTTACTTTTCTACTTTCAATCATCGACTCAACTCATGAATTTTGTGTAAAAGCTATTGTTTACTCAAGTTTAAATTTGACCTAAAAACCAAGTGACTAAAATTTACTACTTGAAGGAAGATGAAATGATTGATCATAATTCCTTTCAAAATGAAAGCCCAAACTCACGACTAAGAGAACAAAATTATTCGACTTTGTCTTGTTCTTCCTACGTATAATATTAATATGTATGCGTCTAATATTAATCTTGTTTCTAGCTTAAAATTATAACTGTTAGTAATAACAGAAAAGCTTTTGTAACACGAATCTCTCTCACTCTCACTTAAGTATTCTCGAACAAGGAATTCATTTTATACAGCTCAGGTATCGCCATAATCCGCTTTCCCCATGCTAGAACAATTTGAAGTAGAAACACTTTTTGAATCATTGCACCGTTCTCTAGCAGGGCTTTTCAATATCGTAATTATGTTTGCACTGGAAGCAGATTTCGTCAAGTTATCTTTTCATTTAATCTTAAGACTTACTAACGCTGAGAATGGGATCTTCTACTACACGTTAAGAGGCCCTGCTGTATTCAACTTAACTAATCCCATTTCAAGTGCAGAGAACTTACAGGAACGCAGAGTGGGATGTTTGTTATATGCAAAGCTTTTAAAATGTATGCTCTAAAATGTTAATTATCCTTAATTTGTAGGTCCCAACAAGTACGGAGAAGAAACAGCTGCTGGAGAAAGTGGATGAAATTCCAACCAGGGTGCAACAGCTCCAGTTTACTGTGAAAAATCCAACCGTTGGGAAAGCAGCAACGTTCACAAAAGTTGACTCTGTCATTCAAGAAACGAAACTGCTTATGACCGTCATTTCCAAAGTTGTTACTACCTGCTTCGAATGCGCTTCCAAAGTAAGTTTTACTTTTGAAATAAAAAAAAAATAAAAAAACAATTTAACTTTTTTACTAAAACGAGAATCTGCCATAAAGTGTCCTATAGAGAGGGGGAATCAATCAAGATTCTGCATTACAAAATATGTCCAGAATTATGGCTCAAATTTTGAACTCATGAAGTTCAAAAACAAAAATATCTTCGAAATCTATTTTAAATACATATTCTACATAACGAATTTGCTTTCTTCATGTGTGAATTTACCTTTCACTTGAAATGCTTACGTCCAGTAATGACAATAACGCAAAAAGTTGTTTGATTGAAGAATCGTGGATTACATGTAAAACTTTGTCTTTCAATGAAGCATTACATTCATGTGATTCATGCGGTAATGCAAGTTAATGGCTCCAATAAAGAGATAAAAGAATGGTGCATTGCATTTTGACTGAAGCGTGTTGTGTACCACGATAAATTGACTCTCTATTCCAGTAATTGTGATGTAGCCCTTGCCCTTCCCTTGTATGATATGAATTAAACAGTAGAATTCCCCAACCCCCATTGCCTCTTTCTGTATCAAACAGGCTGTACGGCAAATGAATGAATACAGAGTAGAATTAAATTAATACCTTTGCAACTTTTGCAAGCAGAAACTAACCAAGATTAATAATTTAAATACATAAAACAATCTCACGACCGTGATAATAACGTTTGTAAATATTTACAGTTACTCTCTAATGGGTTCAATCTCAACTACTTTTATAGAGACACTTAGTTTTCCGACAGAATTTCTTTGCCAATTTTTGAAAATGTCTGTCATATTACAGGGAAAAAACTTTAGAATTTTATTGTAAACGGTAAAAGACAATCTACAACAAGCATATTAAATAAAATGAAACTGACGACAACAGTGAAGTCTTTCGAAAATCAATTTTTGATAACTCCAATTTTTTTATATAGTATATGCTTTCAGCCGCACAGTCGGGTGATAATTCCGGACAGGTAGAGTTGGACCTCCAAATTTTATTTTACAAATTTTACATGCTCTGTGAGACCAGCGCAAGTAATTGTGAATTCGTTCTTATTCGTATAGTGATTTAGTAAACTAATAATATAACGTTTCTTTATAGTCGGCAGAGTTGTTCTTAAGTTGAGTTAATGTTGTTCGTGACATAATCAAAGAATACAGTAAAAGTACACTTATATATTATTGTAATTTATACTCTTGCAGTTTTGTCGGGTTGTTTATTACACCATTTTTGTATAGATTATTGAGAGGAAAATGTAGTATAGCAGCGATCGTGTGACTGAGTCAATTGATTAAGTTGTATAATTTTTAATGACAAACATGAATGAAAAAGTAGGTTGAAGAAAAGGGTTGAAATATTTCTGTAAGTACATTTTTGCATTTCCGCTCAGGAGGAAGGTTTAAAAAATAACTCAAAACTTGTAATGGATGGTTATTCCAACAGTATTTTCAGAATATTTTCAATTTTATCATTATTATTAATATTTTACAGTATTTTTGACAAAATAAATTTCGTCGACTTTGAATCTTGTTGCATCATGAAGTAACTCGGCACTTTTGTTTGAACGTGTGGGAAAGATCTTATCGTAACCCACCCCACAATGCAATGCAACAGTCGCGTTTTGTTAAACTAATCGTGTTTATAAAGTACAAAATAATAAAAGTTTAAATAGCCGTTCGTTACATACTGATACTTCCACTGTTGTTGTCAAAAGAAAACCTTGCATAACTGGTTACAAATGCGGATATGAGAACGCGTCTTTCGTTAGGGATCACTTTTAAAAATCGTTTAGACTTTGCGAAGTTGTATTTAATATAGATTTATATTCATACACCTTTCTCGTTGTTCGACTCACTTTGTCTTGTTTCGATAGACTGACAAAGAGAAAGCATGAATCTCTGCATGAGAATGTGCACGTTCTGTGATAATATGCAACTTTCCAAACCTTTTGCCTGTGTAACCTTATGCATTCAGCAGTAATCTCATTTTTTTATTCTTAAACTTCTCTGAAGACCTGGAACTATGTTGTTGGTCAAAATAAAACGGACGAAACTGTGATGAAGTCTGGGGCGCTTGTGGATCCGACTTGTCTTGCACGTTACCCCCAACTGGCAAGCATGTGCCGCACGGTGATTTTCTAAATTTGTCTGCGTTGTTCTTTTAAGGTGCCCTAAGAAAGCAGTTTAGATTACTCACTAATTTCACTAATTGCAACCTTCTCGTGCACTCCAAAAGTACTTGTTGAACAATGCACGCTGCTGCACCAAAAAAGTGTTCTTAAAGTCTCAAAGGAAAGAAACTGAAAGGAATTACATGATTACATTACGCATTTCTCCGAAGTTGGGTAAAGAAACGAGACGGGAGAAAGAGGATAGGAAAGAAAAGCACAAGGAGGAAGTTGCACACTACGTGCATGGAGATTTTTTGTTCATGCAAACTTGCAATGGTGGAGCGATCTCATTAGCAGCTTCTTAAAGTTTGCATCATTTAACTATCTACTCGAGCAGTTAAGCAGACAAGAAACAAGTGAAGCACGGCCAAAGAAGCTTCTTGGCTAGTAAAATAAGTTATTCTGCAAAATCACACGATAATTAGACCCTTTTGGAATGTGCTTTTACCTTAGAAGAGAAGTTCTTTAGACGCTTTTTCCTTCCCGCGATTAGTGTCGTACTTGTAAGGGCAGTTGCAGTTGGATTTAACTTTTCGTGTAAAATCATGATGAAAACGATGATGGTACTTTTGAGACAATGTTACACTCCATCTAATCCCGTTGCTTTTATTGCTTTTTGGAGTTTCAAAGTTTTCATTAGAAAGGAAATACGCTTTCCCAAGCAGCTTTGCTTTCATTACAAATAGTGATACTCATTGTTACGGATATTTTTGTTTAATTAGTTAAGCACGAAGCACTCAAAACAGTAAAATGTAAGAATTACCTGAGTATATTATCGTGAAAATTAACAAGAAATTCTAGTTGCATGTACAACCATCTTTATTGTATGTAAGCCTTCCTTCGCTTAATAACTCTATACCTGATGAGTAATTTATTAGGTTATATTTGTTAACGTGTTTGACTGATTTTATGATTTGCTGGTTTCGATAAAGAAAAATCAATTTCTCGTAAATAGCAGTTAAAACACGAAGGACAACGTTACATGACGTCCTGACTAAATAATGACTTCCTAGAGAGCGTAGGGTAACTTTAGTTAGACATTTATAAGAAGTTGACGGATTGAGAATTGAGATTAGTAAAAGCAGACAACTATCTTTTATGAAGTAAATGTAACCAAATGTATGCAATAAATAGAGCTCAATTTTCTAGTAACAGCCTCAACATTGGAGATAATCAGAAGTTAATTTAAATAATTAATACCGAGTCTTTGCTTTTGCGGCTTTAGTATCAACTGGATTTCCGCGGATTATCACCGAGAGGAAGAAACTCTCCGTATCGAACAGATGCTGATGATGTCGCCGGAGGCGCCGGAAGCGGGGAATCCAAGCCCGGTGGGGGGACATCCTCTGATGGGTCCATGTGACAGTTCGTATTTTTTATCAATTTTATAAATAAAATGAAACCATATTTATTAATAATACATTTATTATTTATTTATTTAAAAAAATGTTCTTAAACTTAAACCGCTTGATCTGTAATCAAGAAAATTTGCATACTGCATGTTTGTTATCACTTTTTGCGTAGTGGGCACAACTTACATGAATGTTTTTGTATTGTTTTCTTAGGTTTGGAATGGCCCGAAGGGCCAAACAAGGAGATGGACGCAGGACCCGAGTTTCATTCTTGCTCTTCTAAACAGCTCATGGACAAATATAACATTTGGTCTTGGAATACATCACCGAGATCTTTGTTATGAGCTACATGTTTGGAGCCTCTCTTTTCCTCTCATTGTTGCGCAATTGAGGATACATCAAGATCACAAGATTCGTCTTTCGATCACCTCCTTCATCTTCAAAATCGTCTCCAAAAAGAAGTTTTCCTTCTGAGACAAGGATATTGGAGGGATAGAAAGGCAAGAAATGCTGGGGGACATTTGCTCCGAAAACGCAAGCCAATTTACCTCGTCGACTGAAGAAACGGTTTTTGATGCCTTAAGCTGATCGTTGATTATAGTATAATTCCAAGAACGGCTTGGGGCAACACGAGACTGCCTTCTTCCTTTGAGGATACAGCACACGCTCTAAATATGCGTTGCTGCCTACGGGATATGGAACATCACAAAGCAAGCTTGCTTTTTTTTCTTGCTGAGCAATGAGCAAAGCAAAACATCATCATCGTACCGTGTCCCATTTCTGTCTGCTTTCTTCTGCCAATGATTCATTGACTGAATCAGGGAAGACGACACCAACTTTTACTCTTTCATTACTCCAAGGATGAATGAACCGCCATATTTGTGTATGTATTCTGTGACTCCCTTGACCTGCAAAGCTAATAATACTAACCCCAAACTAAACGGTATTATGCTGAAGTGAAGTGAATAAACCTCAAACATTGTCAGCCACTACTCACAAAAAAACAAAACGAAGAGTTCGTCGACGACGCCCACATTCATAAGAACCATTGGCCACGCTCTGTAAAGCTGAAAGCCGTCGCCAGATTGTGAAGGGTAGATGTGCTGCGAATTAAAAGAGCCGAGTAGATCAAAGCACCCCACAGTTAACAACAGAAATCACTTGAGCTTTCGAGAGGAAAGTAAACAAACAAAGTAAAGAGAAAAAGCCTCAATGTTTTACTAAGGTATTATATCTTCAAAGAGAAAAATGGGGAATTATGAAAAGTAGGTGGATATGTGCTTAAGGATTGATATCTACCCCGCTTTATAAGAAGAATTGAGGCTCATCAATTTTAAGAAGCCAAGTGAAGCTGAAAAATGCTCTTTTAATTCGAATAAAGATAGAAGAAAATAAGCCTATTAAATTCAGGAGAATCGAGTAAGTAGCACTTAATAGCTCTTCTTCCCTTCGCAGTGAGTGTCTAAAACTCACTTTTCGAGAAAATGGCCAACACCAATTCACATTATTGCTTTTCGTCACTTCAGGAAAGATTCACAGAGCGGAATATCAAAGATGCCATCATCAACAAAAATTTGTTAAAAAATCTCCTGAATGTCAACATGGAGAGCGGAAAAATGAAGGAGTAATGGGTTGGAACAAGAGAAAGTGTTCAGAGATTTTATTTTACTTTGCTGTGTTCCGTGAGTTCTGCCATGCTACACTGTTCCATTCCAACAACTGAGGCATGGCAGCGGATTTCACAACAAACTCACACACAAAAACACTCTTCTAGCATTTAAGCGCCATGCGAGACTGAGAGGGGTTGAGCGAAAATTGAACTCAAACCGGCAAATTGTTGCAAATCCTGCTATCCGTCTCACCATGCTCACCAGTCACCAACTGAAAACTTAAGCGATTCTTACGTACAAACATAATCGACAACGATCTACATAAACTCATTTTGAAAAAAGACTCGTCCGCATCTATTGCTTCAGAAGTTTTCTGGAGCAAGTAGGTTGGGTACTCGTTAATATAAAGATGAAAGGTCAAGCCTGGGCTGACGTTGCTCAATTCATCTAAACTAAACGGGACTTCGTCAGAACTTTTTCAGTTCGTTTCATGTGTAATTTTAAATAGCGAGGCTTGAGAAATCTTAGACTACAAATATTCATAGAATAGTCACTTGTACTCTACACAATGCATGTTCTTGTAACATTTGCCCAGTTTTTGTATAAATGCTGCACTTTTGGCAATGAATATATCCAATTATTTCGAACAAGTCGTCTGTGAAGTTTAAAACAAAAGAACAAAATGAGAATCTGAAAAAAGTTATGAATGCAAGGCGTCTTGACTGCTGTACACGTGTTCAAGTACTAATGACGATACGTATTTAAAAAGCGGATTGGGGAAAGCTTTCTGGATATACATATGGCTAAAATTGCTAGAATTGTGCAATAGATTTACAATTACATGCATTAGATTAGAGGTATGCAGCAAACTGGAGCAAATTCCGAAGACATACAAAATTTTTATGGAATATTGTTAAAAAGTTGGCTTAGTCGAGTAATAAAATAAAATTCAATTTATGGTTCGAGGTTTATGTTGACCTGGTTCGACTTTGAAACCAGAGGGTAGTTGCTTCTGTGTGCGCGACTAGTACTAACAGGACTAATGCAAATGCAACGATTCTATGTAATATTAATATTGTTACGTGAAGTGAAACCAGCCGAAACGAAACAATTGAAACATTCTTTTACGATGCACTAGCGAAGCTTTTAGACATTGTTATAGCATAATAGATTTAAATCGAAACGTTACATAATTCCTTACAAAAGTTACATATAGATGTCATAAATCTAGCTACATGTTACAAAGGAAAGAATTTTTTGGTTCTGATTCCGTTGCAGACAGGCACTAACTGATAGTGAAATAAATCACATTTATCTCATCCGCATAACTTCATTATTTTTGTATAAGATCAAGATGTCAGAGGGTAAAGGTGAGGTTAGGTCTTCGACCAACTTCTTTTACCCTATTAATACTACTTGATACACTTTTCATTGTTAATAATTATTATATTACCAAACAGTAATTTGTCGACCTAACTTTTGGTACGGTCTACAGCTTATAAGTTCCACTTCCAATAGAATGCTCGGATAGAATATGTCGAGAAAATACAAGATTGCATTAAGTCAGATTCGAGGAAAGGAGAAAGTAGTCGAATAAAATTAATTCAGCGACTAAACAAGTCATTTTTTTCTTTCGGTAGTATTACTACATTTTTCCGTCAATTTATGTATGCCCAAAAGGGAATGGTGGAGCCAACAAGTTGAAAATCTTCATCATTATCGTACCTACTCAGCCAAATCGACAGACGATGAAATCTACCAATGATATTCAGAACACCATCAGCTCAATAATTTATGAGTGCTTTGAAAAAAGTCAGTGCGTAAAGGAATGCTGTAATTAACAGTATCATTTGTTCGCTTTGGTGAAGCATGTGTCAAAAGAACACTTCAAGTGTGAAAACTTTTAACTTAATTATTGTGCAAATTGGTGAAGGTTCGATCTGAACCGACACACAGCTAAGCCAGACAGAAAAAAATTAAGATAAACCCTGATGGGAATAATCGCGAAAGAAAGTTCAGCTTTCATCTATGTGCAATGCAAAACGTTCTCCAGTGTATGTCTAGAAAGTTTTGGTGAGCATTTAATTTAATAGTATAAAATTACTGTGGAGAAAAGCGGTACTCAAGTTTCTATTTTAAAGTGAAAATACATTTAAATTATGAAATACCAAAGTAAAATGCTTAAACAAATGTGTCTGATGATAATACATATAACTGTAAGTAGGTCGTATAAATTATGTCTTGTACTGTTTTTGAAACGTGTGCAAAACCGAGCTAAATAAATAATACAATACTGTAAACTTTCAATTGCTTATTATGTATCTGCGATCAATCATTCACTTTACTAAAGATTAAGATCATCAAGATTATCAAGTACACTGACTGAAAAATACTTTACTCATTACTGTATTTTAAAAAAGTTCAGAGAAGTTTATTATTGTTGACGATAGCGGAATAGAAACAAAATAATAATTAAGAAATTGTAATTGCAAGCAATCTAAGGGGAATATAGACCTATATTTAACAAATAAAATGATTCATTCAAAAACGAAAGGATTAAATATCTAATCTGAAAGAGTAAAGTCACAAGGAAGAATTCAATGGCAGTAGACATGCTTATTTATGTATAAAATGATTTTGTTCTGAGTGAGTTCCGATGTTTGTAGAAGACACAAAGAGAAACAGTCGGAATCTGGAATATTGCTAAAAAATGAAACAATTACTCAACAAACAATAATTATTTATCGAACGGTGAAATGCTACACTGCATATTCCTGTACCTAATAGTAAGTAATTTATCATTAAATAAATGTGTCTAAACGTAGGTTCTCATTGTTGTTATAAAATGTCTTTGTTGTTGTTTTTCTGTGTAAGCATCAGCTTAATGTTCAGGCTTCCATTTTTACATTACTGTTGTAGGTTTTAAATCAAAATATTCATGTACGTTATTTAAGCGTTGAAATGTTTCATGTTTCGTGAGCCGTTGTCGTCGACAGTGTGAAAATATTATTGTGATCCTAATATAATAGTCATAAATTAAGAATCAGTGTACGTACATTAGATGTTATTACCTCCTCTAAGTAATTGTGTAAATGTTCGAACTACAAAGAGTAAGTAGATGCAACTCGGAAGATTTTAGAAAATGTAGTTTAATGGTGCATGTAACTAAATAGTTTTAAACTAAAAAACAAGTAAATTAACGAATAAGTGTTTAACTTTCCCTGATAAGAATTTATTAGTATAATTGTAAGATTAAGAATGCATAATCTGAAGTCTCTGTAATTTCAAAGTGTGGAGGTCACATTACCCCTGATAAAAATGCAAGAATTTCTTACTGTCAAATGTAACGTGCGATACGTTCATGTTCATTATTTCTAGATGTCTAGTCTTAAGAAGGAAGGAGAAAGGGTAAAACTTCTTATATTCCAATCTCGGTTTAAATAAACAGAGCTGATTTTATGTGAACATACAAGTTTTAATGCTTATATTCTTTCTTATTTCTAACCATTTTGTCATCAAATTTTCTACATTCAAATATTTCATGTCAGACCAATTCCTCTGACTCTCTTGGACGTTTTTACCACTTTGATGCACGACAATTCAAAATTATATACCTTTACAGCATTTAACAAATTGACCGTGCAGGGTAAGCGATACATCCCTTCAAATATCTCAGCAAAGCAATGCTTAAGACTGGAGAAAAAAAGTAATCATGAGTCACTGTACATATAGAGACAAGAAAATCCATATGCAAAAGGAATGAATATAAAATACCTACTAAATCTGCTTTTATAGTCTAACCAAAGATATTTTTTCTAGGCCTACGTACATAAAAATAGCTTACCGAGATTTGATCCTTAGATTGCTGAGGATTCCGCTATAACAATATTTTACGTGTTTTTTCTTGATCTCTTTAAAGAACTTCATAAAGCTAAACAAAGATCGGTCCCTGTTTAGTCAACAACATTTGGGCATTACAGCTAAATCCAGTCTTTTAAATTCCATTATCCCTTATTTGCTGCAATAGCTGCAATTCATTTTTAATACTTTCACTTTGATATTTTCAGGGTTTCAAATTCTATACGCATTACAAGGTTTTTTTTTCATTTATCAAAAGCTAACATTCAACTTATAGATGTAATTCAGTTTAATAACCAAAGTTTCGGACCTGATTATTTATCAACGTTCAAATTACCAACATCGCAATCGCAGGCAATATTTACTAATTTACTTTCACTTTTTTCCAATTCCATTATATATATAACTTCCCTAATGAAGGTTCCATTGCCAGTCTCTCCTTGTTTGAATTTCTGGTCTTATTAAATGTCATCGGATGCATGCTCTATTGGCAAGATCTCATTTTCGTCCACCAAACAACAACAAACAGAGATTTCTCAAGTTTCTGAAGAATTGCTTCATCTTTTGCAGTGTGTACAAATTGGTTGCCGTAATAAAGAAACTAGTTTTTCTTTTCTTCGGATACTGGTGGGGCACAAATGGGAAAATGCCTACATTTTCAAGAAATGTGTTTTGTTTAGATACAATTGTTGAATTTAAATGAAAACACTTATGATAATAAACCGAAACGGATAATATTCAATTATTCTAACAACACTAATCATGTTTGTCGACTGTATAGGGACTATGTGATTTGTAAACCTGCAAAGAAAATACAAGTCACTCCGATTCTGCGACCATTCTGTGTAATGAAAAAATCGTAGGTGGTGCCATGGATGGATATTTGTTCAGGGCTAAACTTCATCAATTCCGGCTGGATTCCGGCATCACAATAATTCCTTCATCAAATTCTCCTTCGTACGACATTACACGTAAAATGATTTGTATATGTAAACAATGAACTGTTTCCAAATTTATGCAATTTTCTCGCAATTGATGACAACAAAGAATAACAGAATATACATACATAGCTATTTTAAAAGGGACAGTCATTTCCAATAAGTCGAACATTATAGATTTATTGTTACCGTAAGACATTGAATACAAGAATACTACACACACGCGTTTGTAAGAATTAATTAAAAAATCTATCGAACGTGTCATTTCTGAAGTTTTATGGATTTATAACTTCACACTTTAAACACGCTTTTGCATTTACTTGTTTAAGGAGCGTCGTCAATGATTTGCCCGGGCCGCATTCATACGTTTGGGGATATCCAATTTCCTTTGGTCTAAATTAAAGTTTTAAGTCAAAGTGTAAAATTAGATAATTTCGTCATTGCAATAAAATTATGAAACAAAGCCAAAACAACACAATTCATATCATAAAGCATATATTTTATTTAACTTGCCTTTGGTATAGACCCTGAATAGCCTGCTCCCACCTCACCGGTTTATAAATTTGCTTTGCAAGAGTCTTTTTCAAATCGTTGGATGTACGATATCTCGATGCAGTGACATTCGAATACACTGGCATTCTAGGTCTATTTATTGTAACAGTTTCTAAAACCGCTTTCATAGGTTCTGCAGCCGGTTTCATCAGTTCCGTATGGAACGCCCCACACACGGGTAATCTTTTCACTCGGCGCAAATTAAAATCCTTGTAATTTGTTTCAAGAAATTCCAAGGCTTCAGTATGACCAGCAACAACTTTACAGTGGGGAAAGAGGAAATTTGCCACAGAACAAACTGGTTCTTCTATGTTGAATTCCCTGCGGCACCATTCTTTCGCTACAACTAAGGAATAATCTGCAAGAGTAACAATATGCAAACAATGAATACCATTCTTTTTTGTTAAATGTAATCAATTTCATTTTTGGTTGAATTGGAGAAACCTTACTTAATTTAGAGTCTGCTCCGTATATAACTGTAGACATTCCACTAGGAACTATTTCGGATGACAACTGCATAGCTTCAGCCCTGACTTTAACAACCCTCAGCGCATCTTCGAACGATAAAACTCCTGCGAAAACTAGAGCGGTGATTTCTCCAATACTAAAACCAGCTGTGGTCACGCAGCGTTCGATTATCTCGGGACTTCTATCGCGTAGTCTTTCTAATGCAGCCAACGACGACACAAGAATCGCAGGTTGTGAATAAAGCGTTTGGTTTAATTTCTCAATAGGCCCATTTGCACAAATATCCAACAGATCGTAACCCAAAACACCACTCGCTATCTCGTAGAGTACCTGAACATGTCTTGGCATTGTCGCCACATCCCCACACATTCCAACGTATTGAGTACCTTGACCCGGAAATAAAATTACCTGAATAAAAAATTACAATTTAAAACAGCACTATTAGTATAGAACATATATTTTAAAGTGAATCTGTCCGAGAATCTTAATCATGGAACTTACTGAGGTTGAGTCAGGATCAATTTGTCTTCTCCTTCCCTCCTCCTCGGCCGTATCGCCTTGATCAAAATAAACTGACAGTTTAGTTCGCTGGGGGAAAGGCCCTGTGAGAAAGGGATCTCCGCCAAGACGACCCCCCTCCACCGGAGCGCCGTATGTTGACGAATCTTTGATCAACTTTCTTACACTCCTTCCTCCTCCCAAAGTATTCGACAGCAGCCGTGAAAATAATCGCACCATTATCCCCCTGACTGAACTTCTTTTATAATATTCAAAATATCAAACTAAACTTGTCTTAACCATGTGGCATGCGGAAATTATTATTTAATACACTTGTGTCACTGGTCAAACATTTATGCCACTACTACTACTACTCCAGTAAAATTGAGAAGTACGGTCCTAATCGTAATAAATAAATAAACAATCAAAACAAAGAATATTTTTAAATCAAAGCGATGAAGCGATCAAAATGATGAAATAGTGCACTATAGTGCATTAACGAAAGATATGAGCTGAGCGACTCATGCATGGCAAACTCTTTCGCGGTTCCACCATCTGAAACAAGAGTACTGTCCCTAGCCTTGA
The DNA here is from genome assembly GCA_021029165.1 of Cyphoderus albinus. Lineage (NCBI taxonomy): Eukaryota > Metazoa > Arthropoda > Collembola > Entomobryomorpha > Paronellidae > Cyphoderus > Cyphoderus albinus. The sequence continues at coordinate 80 of VYYJ01002201.1, read as the reverse complement.
TTCCGTTTACCACCTACGACGATTTGAATTCTCTAGCAGGCCAATCAGAGCTTTGCTGGGGCCCTTCAATGTCTACGTCA
>VYYJ01002200.1:0-23194 GCA_021029165.1 Cyphoderus albinus | reverse complement strand
TGCCCCAATCTTCTTTGGCTACGCTACACCGGCGCAGCAGACGGTACTTATGCGCCTAAATTAGGCTAGACGAGGTCGATATAGCAAAGCCCTAACAACTTTACGACAGTGTGGTCGGGTCGGACTCGCGCGCCGTCATTGTGCCTCGTGTTGTTTACTGTTTTATTGCAGAGAAGAGCAGCTTACATTTGTTCTCGCTTTGCTTGTATTGTAGACATGTTTTTAATTGAAGAAAAGTAATAATTAAATTATAAATCCTGATTTTCAAACGGATTGAAGTTTTCGATAATATTGTCAATGAATGAGCTTTTTCATTACCTTTGGCATTCGTGAAAAGTTGATGATGTGGATGGGTACTGTGGGTAAATACAAACCTAATCTGCTGGATTTGATTGCAAACAAAGATTGCGAAATGCGAACCTCGCATTTTCATAAGGTCATTCAAGGACCATCCATGAACATGAAGACTATTTTTGTTATGATAATGAGAGTATCTCCCCTTTCCCTAAAAAATAATCCGTAATATTATTTACCGCAACGCAAAATCTGAAATGATGCGATACGACCATGGGTAAAAAAGTAGGGCATTGAGATCATGACATGATTCAGATCTTATTACGATCCAGTTTATTTTCTGCAGCTTGATTGACTTTAACAAACAGGGTTGTTGTAAGGTACATCTTTGATAGTTGGTCGGTATTCGATTGCGGTTTTTGAATAATATTGCGTGGGCGAGTTTTTAGAGGACTTACGAATTATGCTTTTATTGTAGGGTCACTTTCGACGGATAAGCGTAGGATTGGGATGGGATGCAAAGGTCAAGGGTGGTTTCAATTAGCTGTTTGACATGCTTTCCCCCTTGAGAAATAAAACTGCGTTGTGTCACACAACGCAATGTGCAGTTTTGGTATGATATTACGTAATTAGTTGATGTCAATGTGTGGGGTAAGAAACGAAGGGCATACAATTAATGAGATGACTCAAGCAATACAAAAGTATATTGTTTAGAGATTTTTCAATGATATTATTACATATAGGGGAAATCATGTTTTATGTTATTTAATATTTGCAGTAAAATTAGTATGTTACAAACTGAACTATAAGGTGTCGTTGATTTAGAAAAGCAATATTGACGTAGGTAGAAGAACAGATAAAATATGTTGTTTGCATATGTCATGTACAATTGCTGGTTGATTTTTACATAAAGATATTTTACTGGTGTGTGAAATAACAATTTTATTGATAATCCTTGATTTCGATAACCCAAACAACTATCATACAATACATAAAATGATTTGAGAAATCGTCTCACTTGAAAAAAATGTCATTTCAGTTAGTCAGAACTCAGAAACTCTGGCAAAGTTATCTTTGGGTTCTCGGAGCGGATCGTATCGCATAACACAAAGCGAAATCCACGTGCGGTTGAATTTCCATCCAAGCTTTAGATTCCAGAATTTTCAATGCGACTTTTGAAGTTGTAATTGTAAACAAGTAAGTACGCAAATCTTTTATTTTCTTAGAAGCTGGAGAAAATCGTGATTTTTAACACTTGAGATTTTAAACAAATCGAGTAGTTTATAGTTTAAGTTTGTTTTTTACGTAGATTAAAGTTTGGAGTATTGTAAATGAAATGAGGCGAATAGAAGCCCATCTTTAGCTTACACATCTTTATTTAAAATAATATGAATTTGAACCCAGTAAACAAATCACAATTCGTAATCTTTTTGTTATTGTTAATATTATGTTTGCTGACGGCTTTCTTTATGTTAAAAATCCCTTTTTAATGGTCAGTTTCTCTAGGTCGAAAGAAAAGGAAAGATCGTAGTAGTTGCTGAAAGTACGACATTATTTCAAACTGTTACTCAATTTTACATTTTAGTTGTTTATAATAAGTTGGATTTGTAATTTCCCAAAATCCGTTTCTCGAATTCCACTCTGTTTTCTTCCTTGCCAGGAATTTGTTTATGTCTACGTATTAATCACATTTTGTTTATATTAAAGTATCAGTAAACAATTTCTTTTAAAATTTAGATTTGACCATTTCTTTTATGCGTATTTTAATGGGTCCATAGAACAGCGGTGTCGCAATCGCAGTTAATTATACACACCCGCAATCATTCATTAAACTATGTTTCTATAAAAGACCAAGAAACCATACTTTTAGAGAGACAGTGCGGTGCAGACTTTGGTTGAGCAACAACAAGAAGCAACCTCATCTAAATACCCTTAGGAAAGTGTGAGCTTGAAATTTTTTGGGTGAGGTGCGACATTGAAACTTTCGTGACTTTTTCTATTTTTATCTTAGCGAATCTGCTTAAACATATATTGTTCAAAACGTAGGAAGACAGGTAGGAGGAGTAGCCCTAGACTAGACTATCTGATGCAGCTCAATTTGATTTTGAATTTTGATTCTTATTTAGAGGAAATGTGTGGTTGTGTCTAGATTGTAAATTACAATCTAATAGTGAACCGTGACGTGACGTTTTCTTCAGAGGGCTTCTTTGCACGCATAGACTTAAAATGGTGTAAAATGAAACACAGAGAGCTCCGTTCAATTCTCTTTTCCGTCATGCGTCATCAATCTTGACTTATCAAGATCACATCCTCTTAGAGTAAGAAAGAGAGACATAACTGTTTTGTTTGAGTGAGTCTCTGTCTCTAATTTTACACAGACAATGACTGAGGAAGCAAAGCGAAATGAACCTGAAGGAATCTTCCTTAGTTAAGAATTATTTCATGCATTGCGATTGCGAACAAGCTAGATCTTGGAGTGGTAAATGTATAATGAAGAAAAGGCCTTTAAATCTTAATTTAAAAAAAGCAGAGCAGTAGACAGTTTGGTTAGTGTAGGTATTATTCCTTTGACAGTTAATGAAGGCTTTCAGAGTTTTTCAAATTCAAATTCTCAAACGTAGGCTGCAAAGTGCGAACTTATTTGCATTTATTAAGACCGAGTAAAAGGAAACGTATGCATTTATTTAGATGTTATTATGTTATTAGGGAGTACATTATAGGTATTACGTTTTTTTGTAGCTCGATTCCGTATTGTCGTCCAGTGCAGTTGTTGCAAAATGGCTCGTATTCTCTGAGTTGATTGATTTTTTAAAAATATTTTCACGTATTTACGAAGGAAAAATTAAAACACTTTCGTTTTACTTTGTTTTATTAAAGTGCGCCTACCGAATTGTTTTCCAAAGAGCTTTCCTGTTTGATTTTTTGAGTAGTAATAAGTGAGTGGTGGCAAACAATCTTCGTCAGTGAAAACATCATGGAAGCCGAGCATTTTCCGTGTGACTCTTCAGAATCCGACGAAGGAATTGATAAATCGTTCACTGAATTTATAGGGAAAGAGAAGGTTTTCAATGACAATATTCATGGACAAATTAAGTTCCCCGGCATATTCTCCAGGCTCATTAATTCCAGCACAATACAGGTAATAAAAGATTATTTATATTGGAATTAGTATTAAATTATACTGGCAAGTCTTTACTGCGTAAGTGCGTAGTGCGTAGACATTTAAAGATTCTCATCGTTGATAGTTTTTTAACAACATGATTTATATCATCTGAAGTAGAGCATTCAAAATTATCTTTTGTTATTTTAGCGAATTCGAAACCTCAAACAATTAGGATTGACCTATTATGTTTACCCCTCGGCATGTCACAACAGGTATGTTATTTACATTTTAGCTGTTTTAGTATTAGGTTAGAGCTTATTGAAGCATTATCAACTTAACCTGTGTGTTATCTTTTTAGATTCGAACATTGTATTGGCACGGCGTATTTAGCTGGGAAGTATGGCAAGAGTTTGCAAAAGAACCAACCTGAATTGGGTAAATATAATATTAATATTATTGTCATGCTTTATCACTATTACATATCACAGAGAAAGAGATCACATTAACACCTAAAATCGTTGTATAGAACTTCAGTTGTTGAATGTTATCTGATTTTATTGTGGCATGGAATACCCTATACAATTTCCATATTCCCATGTTGAATGTTGTCAATTTAGTGTGCTGCGTTGTTTATTTGTCAGGTATTACGGACATGGATATCCTCTGTTTATATTTCGCCGGACTCTGCCATGACATTGGTCATGGTCCGTTTAGTCACACATTTGAAGGGTGGGTCAAACGAAAAACCTCTAGAATTTTGAATGAATTTTGTACATTATGAAAATACGTATTCATATTTATCGACCGACCTCTTCGGATTCTGAAGTTCGGAACTATTTTGATTCTGACTGAATTCGATCAAATCCTATTCAATTTTTTGATTGGGCCGAGAGGTTAAAAATTCAATGGAACAATAGATAAATTCAAAAGGCTTTTATTTTCACAGGTTTATGCATGAAATGGGGAACAAGGAATATTCACATGAAGCAATGTCTTTAACATTGTTGGATTACCTAATCAAAGAAAACGATTTGAAAGGGGACTTTGAAGCGGAGAACATTACTGAAAAAGACATCGTGTTTATTAAAGAACTAATTCTGGGACGCCCCCTTCCTGGGAATGAAGATTTTCAAGGGCGACCACCGTGCAAACATTTTCTTTACCAGGTGAGAATATTCGTTTCATTCTAGTTTCTAGTTAAATCACAAAGGATTTAAGTGAAAGTCAGTTAAAACACTGTTGTTGTGTATAAAATTACAGATAGTAGCTAACAACACAACGAAGATCGATGTTGATAAATTCGACTACTTGCTTCGAGACTGTAAGCAGTTAAATGTCACAACAGTCTTCGATTATCAACGCCTGATGGATAATAGTCGGGTCGTTGGTTACAAGGATGGGGCAGTGTGCGACTCAATTGAAGAGAACACTCCGACAATTATTGTTTACAGGAAAAAAATTATCGATACTCTAGAAGATTTGTTCCGTAGTCGATTTAGCATGCATCAGAAAGCCTACCAGCATCGAGTCACAAAAGTGATTGAAGAAATGTAAGTTCAATGAAATATAAATAGTGGTTGATTTAAATAAATTCATGAAATACTAGAAGCATTATAATATTAATGGTAATTCGATTTTATCTGTGAAGGGTTTTGGATGGTTTGAAAGCTGCTGATCCCTACTTTGAAGTTCCTGGTTCAAACGGGTATCTGATTTTTTTCTATTTTGTCTCGAATTGTATTATGATGAATCGTGGTACAGGATGACATTCTGGTCGATACATTTTCATTTCAGAACCAAATATAAACTTTCAACTGCCTATAAGGATCCAACTGCCTTCTTGAAACTGACGGACTCTATTTTTGAAAGGATTCAGCTTTGGAATGATGGAGGACCGAAAGCAGCAAAGATCTTTAATGATATTGTGAAAAGGAATTTGTACAGATTTGTTGGCTGCTTTTCGTGTCATGTTGAGGTGCTTATACTTTTATTACTTATTTCTGCAGATCTGTCTGAGCCAGGATAATATTTTGAATTTATTTGGTTTTAGGGAGCTTTTCTAGATGAACTCTGCACTTTGGACAACAAAATTAAGTTCATAAAAACCAAAATTAACTATGGAGGAGGGAGGGGAAATCCATTGAACGAAGTGTTGTTATTTGAGAAGGCCAGACCGAACAAGTTAATAAAACTGGAGCACTCTGTGCAACCTGAGTAAGAGGGTTACCTACTCCAATCAAACATGATGGAAAATATAAGAAATACTACTCTGAAAGACTAAATTTTAAGTTGTATTTTCACTTGCAGGGAGACTCGGACTTTCATCGTGTACTGCTCGAACGACGATGTAACTACAAGCTGTGGTGAGATGTCACCAAAGATTACTGAGGAGTCAATTACCATAGAACGTGATGTGCGTTTGGAAAGCGTGAAGAAAGAAGTTAAGAAATGGGCAGACAAACATGGAATAAACCTGGAGTATGAATGAACACCTATTTTATTAAACTGCAACCTTTCCAAAAGCTGACTACAGCCCTTAAGTTACATACTTCAAAGCTTTTTGATTTACTAAACGTGAATTGACCTGACCTAATCTAGTTTAATAGTTTATATGAAAACTGTACATCTTTGATCTTAAAAATACGAAAGATTCTGTTAAAACATCGTACGAAAACATTACTATTTTAAAATGATTAAATGAATTAAAAAGTAAAAATTTATTTTTACAAAGAAATAAAATTACTGTAAAAGAGATTCTTGCATGTTCTACTGCGATCCTGTTTAATGATATTGTATGAAGTTTCATTTTTGCAACTTATATTTTCTGAATTATTTAATGTGAAAAAATAGTCACGTTTGATTATGTATACAATTTTTATGTATTATACGCAGCAAATAAAAACGAAAAAAATTATAAGCCTCGAAGTGACCTAGTTTTTTCATAATATAACGGTATACATAGAATTGGAATTGGTGACATCATGAAAATTCTGAACAGGTTTGAAATAATGCGTTAGAAGTTCACTGCCTTTTGAATTCTCAACTTGTCCGTCAGGATTCCCCAGAGCCATTTGTCTTGAAAGGGGATTTTGCCGGGTTTGTGGGGAAAACGTGTTCCTTCCAAAACATATGAAACCGATATTGGATTCGTTTTAATAGAATATGTTGGAATTTCAAATATAAAGAACACGGACACGGTGGCTGGTGGAACAGGAGTGGTTGCACTTGGAATGGAAAATTTGACTTCAAACACATGCTTCTTGCGGTAATTATCATGATACACCTCGAGCGGCTTCACAGCGAACACCCATTTTGGGTCAAGTGTCCAGCATCTTTTAATGTAATCCTCGATTCTCTTTGTTGCCACATCTATGTCAAATTCGTCAATGGTTGGCCAAATAATGTTGTCCTTGGGGAGAAGTTTTGGTTTAAACATTTCCTTTTCAACTTCGTAAGGGTTTGTTTGCGATTCAGCATCCATCACCACGTTATGGTTTTCTTCATCCCCCTTTTTCGTAATCACTCCCTCCCTCAAATCCAACTCTCGGTAACCTCGAGGTCTCGCCATGGTCATTGCGTCTTCCCGTTTGCAAACTTCCGCTTTTGGAATTTCATCCTTGAAATCTTTCTCCTCTTCTTCCTCTTCTTCGTCGTCGTCGTCCCTGTCCGAGCGGTTGGAAGATGCATCACCTCCAGCAAACTGTTCGCTGCTTCCCGACGAATAATAATCCCAGTCCGGTGTCTCCACCTCATCCTCATCCTCTACAGGTAGCAGCGACAGCGCCGGCACCTCTTCCACCATCATTGCGAGCGTTGCAACATTTCGCATCTTTGGCGGAGGACGCTTTTTATCAATAGTTTTATAGAATGGACCACTTACTTGTACATCAAATGAATACCGGTTGTGACCCTTGCTGTAGCGCAAACCTTTTGGCTTTTCCTCTTCGTCCCCTTCACTTTCATTCTCACTACGACTACTCGCTGCAGAGTGAAAACTCATGTTGAAGCTGGCACCTTTTTTATTTTATTTTTCAACGGTTTCAGTTACAAGTATTCATTACTTTCGTGTCTCATGCATAAGATTTGTTGCAAATAAAGTTAAACTGATGGATTGTTCATTTATATTTTTTGCAGAAACATTTCTGGGTCATCAATGGTAAAATGTAACTATGAAGATTCTACGATAGAAACGGAGGAAACAGGACATGTCAAGAAGGCAATAGGGCATCAATGCCAAATTAATTCTGATGGATCGTATCCTCCATCTTCATACATACATGTATTTTTCTTACATTTACCATCATTATAGAGACATAGACCATCATAAATTGTAGTATTTGTCATATTGTCATTACGATTTGCTTCTGAAAATGAAATATGTGGAAAATGGAAATCCTCGCCGTAGTTAACAAAACAATCATTATACTTTAATCGAACAAAATTCACATTTGAGAGAGTTCAATCCAAGAAGTTGTAAAAATCCAATGTTCATTTTCATTTTACTCACATCGCATCTACTTTTAAACAGTAATAAAATCAATGTGAGAGTGCAGCGTGTTTATTCACCTTTTAGGATCATAAAGTGGAATTCTTCTCCGATAAGTGGTTTATTGTGCAGAGTGCAGCGATATAATCTGAATTGCCCTAATTCGGTGAACGGCAATCGATTATTCCAGTTCTTTCCCTTCCTTCTTTCCGTTAGTGAGTGACCTAACTTGTGAGTCGTTGTGATCGACTGGATCACTTGGAGCCAGAAGGAAAAGTTTATTTTCCCCTATTCGAACTTATGAATGCCTCTGTCAACAGATCAGGAATAAAAATAAAATGTGATCTAATAATAAAGGTGTAATCAGAAACGATCGCGTCAAACAATATCGAAGTCGAGCATTGGTATGAAATAAAATTCTATTATCTGTTTGTGGGGCACACGGCCGGACGGATTTGATAGGGATCTACAAGAGCGAACAAGAGATTTAGATAAGAAAAGCAATATCAAGAAGCAGAAACCTCCTGATTCCTGCTCAGGAAAGTAGGCACTTGGAAATAAATTGCACATTCAGCATAAAACAGAAGACTCTTCTCACCCAGCACTTAGAACCGTTTTCTCGTCATGTTGTGTTCCCGGGGCACGGAACAACCAATTCTGGGGTCAGAAAAATCCTGATGGCAACACCAACACCATACAAGACAATGACTGTATCATTACACGCATTTTATTTTAAACTCTTCAAATCTTTCCATTTCTGTAAACTCGTCGATGTGTATTTTAATATTAGGCTACTCCGGTGTTTTTTAAAGTGACCTTATTCAGGAAGCCGGTAAGTAAAAATAGCAGAGAATCACTTCCTGGATTTCTTCCTTAATTGGAGGTGTATCAGGTTTTCAAGGGCTCTATCCTACCATTAGATCATGACACTCCATAGCTCATTCTGCTTTCTCTGGCATATGAGTACTGTAATCCTACCCTTCTACATGATACTTGTAGCAGCGGATGCGTGCTTACACTGACATTGTGCGTTTACTACAAATAACGCAGATGAGACATGGAATAGGTCCGCTGATTGACACTACTGCTGCGTCATCCTCACCACTACCAACATGAGCACAGTGGTGTTCGTTATATGATCACCGTCGGAAGGATTCCACCTTGATTCTCTCTACACCGCTGTTTGTCGCCGGCGTACCGGACAATGGAACAAGGGACCATGACAAACTTGTTTGTTAACATGCTGTGCTTACTAAAGCATTTTTTACTTTCTCTGTACTTAGAATATGTATACCTATAGCTAAATGTAAGCAAAATCGCTGTGTCTTCAAACAAACACCCACATACAACTTATTCAACTCTGAATCAATTCTTTTTGCTTCCTTTCTCAATAACCTTTTTATCTGCTCCAAGTCTCGACAAGTCAGGAAGCAAATTACGTCTCTTCGTTCATAGAATTGATATGTACGCAAGTTACGAAGGAATCTCGTATTTCAAAACGTGTAATATACACACTAGATGCTTGTACTTTGGAAGTTACTTGACCATTCCAAGACTTTTCTATTCATGCTTTTCCATTTGTTACGCAAGATTGCCTCACATATAAACAAAATGCTTGCTTTATACTGATTCCTCCTACACACAATATAATAACAATACTATTATTGCTTCTCAACAAAAGAAAACAAATAGGTAGGTATTCCCAGTTGAATAAAGCCACTGATGCGTTCCATGCTCGTCTTCTGTTTCATTTTGTGAATTACTTCGCAGCTAGTGTTCGCGATGCTCTACTTCTCCGTGTAGTCCCAGTTTGATTTTCCATTTCCCATTTCACTTTGATGAGAATCGAATAACAAAATCTTTGCTTCATATCTAACGTGTCCTTATAAGGCTGTCCAACGTCCGCGAGGGTTGTATAAGGCCAGTAAAGGAACTTCGAGCATGAAGTGTTCATCACAACTTTTTCCCAGGTTGTGCCCCCAACGGGGCATTAGGTATATTAGTCACGCGGATAGTTTTGTTCATCATTATCATTACAATCAGCACCTTTTTTGGTGAGATGGGCATCGTCAATACAAGATGTGAATAGATATATTTCGTCTGTGGCAATAATGTAATGTGTTCCTGTTTCAGCCATGTGAGACTTTTTGTGTTTGTACGTACGCTTTTGCAGAGTATCTACAACATAATATACATTACCACATCAGCCTCCGTGAAAGTTCTTCCAAATTCTCCGTGAACATCCACACAGCAATGAGTTTTTGCTGTTTCGGCACTGATAAGCAGGGTTCATTTCATTTCACTTGTCGAATAAGTAGTATGTAATACCATCGTCGCCGACATTATTGCTTATATCAAGTTGTGGTAATGGGAAAACTTCTATGTGCTTCCTTGAAATGGTAAATGGGAAAATAAACTGGCTAGTTGTTGCTGAACTTTCTCTCTCTTGTATTTCAAACACCTTATATCATTCTGTAAATCCCCCGGAGGTTTTTCTGTCATTGAAAATTGTTTGCAGCAACCTACCAAACGAGTTTCAATACAGCTTCATCCATTCCACGCACCAGCAGCTCATTATGTCTGTGCGTTAAATCCACAATGATTTCATGACCCAGTTTTTACCAAAAAACCAAAGCTGAATTGTCTACACTTCTCGAGACAAAATTATATTTGCGAAACCCACATTTATTCCTGAAATCATTCTATGATTGTGACGTAATGGGCTTATTATATAAAATTCTGTCAAAATAAATAAGACCCCTGGTGAATATAATCCGTATAGAAGCGTTATAAAGTCTTTATGAATACGGGGACAAAAATACAAGATTATTTTCCCTTTTCATGCATTTCTTTTCCCTCTCAAGGAGAAGGCGTGTGCCGTTTCTGGGCTATGTAGGATGATGCGTGAGTGAACAAAAAGCTACACAGATAAATGCCGCTAGACTGTTCAGAAAAAAGATTGTTAAGAAAGATATTTTATCAGCAGCAAATGAGTACAGGAACTGATTTTCTTGTCAATGCCCTCGATACGGAGTCAAGCGTCTAGGAACGGGAACTAGACAAGCTTGTACTAAAATTCCTCAAGAATGAGCGGCTGGTGCAAACATAGAATTTTAACGTGTGCTGGAGAAAGATAAGGGGAGGCATTGATTCCTGAGTGGGGATGGATGGTGTGAAAGTGACAAGAATTTTTTTTTTTGCAAATCAAACCAGTGGCAATGGTAATAGCACAAGAGGCTCAAGACGTCGTATTTTCTTATATCACCACAGACTGACAGATTGTCTAAACTAAAGTTTTCACAAAGCTCTATGATCTTCTAATTCCATTTTTCTAAAATATTAGGTCCCAAAAATAGCGCTTCGTGGAAAATCGTATCATAACTCAGCCTGTAGCTATATACAGATTATGCATGAGTTCTTGCAACTACAGCTATAGAAAGGAGCTACTCTCGACTGGTATTTCTAAAGTACCGCACCGAAAGCATGCTTGAAAGGATAATTTTATTGAAGTATCAATGTAAGAAAGTGACAATCTGCAAAGAAGTTCAATTCAATTCAACTCATTCAATTTCAATGGATAAGATGAAAGATGGTGCTTCAGCTAATGTTATTGTGGCTTGTATAAAACGCGCAATTACACTCTATTTGATCTTTTCCTGATATTACCATCAAAGGGACTTCTTGTCAGTTCAGTCTTAGAAGTTGTTCATGCGTCAATGTTAGCTGCTTGCTGCTTTTCATTTCCTTCAAAAATATTTTGTTTATTCATGAACCTCCCAAGCCAAATTCAAGAAAGCCTTATGAAATTTGTCGTACCATTGCCAATGTCATTTTGTTTTTGCCAGATTCTTAGAATTCCAGATCAACGCAAATATTTAGTAGTACTGGTTTAAAATTAAAACTCCAATATCAAGCTGAGTCTGTTGCGTTATATAAATTCAAACGATAAGTAAGACTTTGTGTTTGCTGTTGTGGCGGTTGTTAGATTCAGTTGAACTTTTGTCGAAGAACGGGGCCGAGGAACGCTGCAGGGTAATTGTTTGTTACAAACTACTGACTTTTCGTGAAAAGCGCCACAATAACTATAAACAATTCGTCCTTCTTATCTACTAATGCAATAACTGTAGACATGCTTGGGGTGAGGAAAGAGTTATGACTGAAAGTGAAACTTGTTTCCAAGAACGCAGGAGAGAAGAGAAAGAGTGCATTAAGACGAAAACAGTGTACGTAGAGAAAGCTTCATGTGAGTTCCCGCTGGAGAACTAAAATTATGTAGTGAAGAGAAGGTAGAATTGCTTTCTATGAAACCTGCTTGCTCGTGAGCCCATGTACATACTTACATAGAAAGTGAATGTGTATGTTTAGCCACGTTAATTGAAAACACTATTTTGTACTATTTACATTGTACTGTAACATTGATTTCGCAGTTTTACCGTGGTAGGAGCAAAGAAAAGTGTTCTTTATTCTAAAATCCTCTGTGGACTAACAAAAATTTCAGAAGTTTCAGAGATCAGAATCCAAACCGATGAAACACGATTATGAAATAAAAATGCTCCGCTACAATAACTTTCTTTTTCAATTGAATTGAATTTTATTTTTATTTAATTTCAGGATGAAACTGGATAAGCCCTTGCATACCCGAAGGACTATTTCTTTCCGAATTGTTTGTAGTTGGCGATGTGCAAAGTTTAAAATTAAGTTGTGAGAATAGGCAAATGCTTCACTATTGATACTTTTAACAGACAAAATCAAGTTTCAGCAATAGGATTACTTTTCATGGGTTCATAATAACTTTTGGGAGGTTGTTAGTCTGAATTAATTACACTTCATAGATTTTCTTGGGACTATAGTCAACTCTAAATGCTTTCAGGGTCAATAGTTATTAAATAAGCCAATTAGACCACTACTTTTCTACCTCTTGGTGGTTTTCTGAAAGATCACCTTCAATGCAGTCCAATTTTTTCTTCTTCTGGAAGTTGTTTGAATGTATTCTTTTAAAATATTCAAGTGTAATTTATGAGTCGCGATCTAATTAATTTATAAAATTAAATTATCTGTTATATGAAACTGATGTATGGAAAATGATCTTAAAAGTGAAAGAAATTCATGCTTGCTTGCTTCTCAAATATTCGACCAAAACTAAAAGTAGTCCTTTGTAAAATATTTTCCTCCTTTTTTGTACAGTAGTAAAATCTTGGGAGAAATCAAGCAAAAAATTTCAAGTATCAGATGAATACCTAAATTAAAAGAAAATATTAGTGATTGTGTAGTTCATTTTTAGCTTTTAAATCTTGCTTTGTTAATGTCATTTTTACGAATACTCTCTTCATCCATATAAAAGAAATCAAGCAAAAATAAACTTAGAAAAGTGACTACTTCGCCAAGAAAACTTTCCAATCATTGGTTTGTATGAATATGTAACTTGAAATGAAGGATCCAAATGAGTTCCACTTACAGCAAACATCCAAGTATAATTTGCCTTCATGTTTGGTTTAACAAGGAAGTAGGAGTGTCAGAGTTAATTAAATCAACCACCGATAATTAATGGCAGCATTCCAAAACAATCGTAGCTTCAGTTGTTACTACTTTATACATTGAAGATTATAGTATTCGTAGAAGTATTACTTCTATTTAATCTTATTTACTCCGCAGCTGAAGTCGTTAACATTTGGAGTACATCATCCAGATTACACACAAAATTACCATCGATGATTTCAAAACTACATGGCCTATATAGCATTTATTAGCTGCCACATTAGCAGCTTGGTTTATTTACATTCACCTTAATTTGACTTACTTTCTACTAAACGATCCTTGGCCTAAATCTTTCAAGTTAATCCGATGAAGCGGATACATTTCATCTTAGGTACCTTTACGTTGTAGCATTACACGAAATAACATCTTAAACTTTTTACATCCATCAAAGTCACCATCAAGATCAGTGAAATGAAACACAAGAACTATCTTAAAGTCTGTCTATCAATAAAGAATAATGATTGTTTAATTACATGCTGTTCCATGCATCACTCTGAAATTCTGAAAATAGATTCAGCGTTCCATTTTACAAATAAAATATCATCAATAACGTTTACAACTATAATTTGTGTGGTTGCCGACTATAGCTACTTTTACATTTATTTGCTCTCTAACGAGAAGGTAACATTATTAACTAACTAATCATTAATTAAGAAATGAATTACGATCGTGACTTGTCTAACTCTAATTGTGTAATACTAGTCAGACATTATTAATAGACAACCCCTCACAGTTTATCAGATACTTTTTTCATCAAAATCACAATTTTTCATTACCATAAACGTTATGCGCCTGTAAAGGAACAACAAACATGTTTACTTTTTAACTGTAATTGTGGTTTTCCTTACCGTCATTTAGTGATATAAATATAAAGTACATTTTCACTTTTCATTCCATTATGAGTGAAGTCAAAATTCCTAAAACTGCCTATTTTTAATAATTCTAAGTCATAGGAGTTTATTTAATAGTAGTAAATTTGGTACAGTGATTATAAATATACTTAACAAATATTATATACAAAACAAGAAACCTTTATTGGCTTTTTGGTTGTTTATCAAGTTACTTATTTTTAAATTCACCGACATACGTACATATATATTACTAGTTTTATTCGTAATTCAGTAATTCATAAAAATTAAACGTAAAATACATTAAACAGCTTCTAAAATTAATAATGAGAACGTCAACATTTTCGTTGTATCATATAACACTATACATATTGTAGCTTTGCTTAAATCTACTGCATCATCGTACAGAGAAACTAAAACAAATGTTTAATTTATATATTATCGAAAATGATCCACCGATAATCGTTTGTTGTTTAGTACAATGTAATCCACATTTTATCAGTTTATTATATTAAAACCTCATTATTTTCAATAAGCAAAATGTCCATCCCAGGAAGAATTTCACAGTATACATGTTGTAATACGGCATAAGTATGAAGTCTCGTGCTTTCTCCAACTTTATTTCCTTTGATTTCGATTATACCTTTTACAACACAGTAAAGTTAAAGCAACTCTCACTTTTTAGATACTATCCGAGCCTGGTGTCAAATCAACTTCAGACAATTTTCGGATAATCCTTAAGCAATTGTGTGATCGTGACCAAGGATAAAATTGTGATGCAATTCAGCTATATCTCACCTCATCGTCAATAATACAATGTGCACGTACGCTAATCCTATTTATGTCTAGCATTCTATCATAACTTTCCGATCCAATCCAACGTAAACTCCTAGTTACAACCTTGTCTCAGCACCTAAGGAGAGCAATTTTGCCACTGATCAAGATGACCAACTTTTTACTTATTATCGTACACTGTCTGGTTCAGTTTTCACGTTAATTTCAAACATGTCTTCGTGTTTTGTTGTGCTAGCCAAATATTAACATAAAGTGACAGGAATAATTTGATTAATTGCCTGTGCCATGTGCAGCAGCAATTCGCGACTTTGGAAAGATGCGTGATAACTAATCATTAGTAGTATTATAGCTTTCACATGCCAATTTTATTACTATTGCTCAAAATGAGAGGAAAGTTACGGTGCACCCGGTTACGGTCATTTGTTCGAGAAGCTACCCTAATGGAAGGAAGGAGGAACGGCAAATTAAAACAAATGCGACCACGCCCTATTACGTGATTATGAATTACATCTAGAAAATATGTATTTATGCAGGAGAAGCACATTAGTCGGAAATATTGTGTTCCGAGAGAGAGACGAGTTCAGTTCAGTAACCCAATAAGTATAATAATAGGAAGAGCAATAAATATGTATGTTATGATATTATGAACCCTCCTCTATTGTTATGGGAGTGCATTTCTTATGAGAAGTCATTAAATTGGACAACTCCGTTATTTTCGCACCATGAAGCCTAGATGGAAGCTGATGAAAGTATTTGAAATGTCATAAAATTACTGTTGGCAATAATTGTCGATTAGACCCCTAGGACAACTCATAATACACTGCATAATTTATTAAGATGACGATGCCATAATCAATTCAGACCGCTGGAGAGAATGAGATAAAAGAGGACAGAATTTCAGTATCACCGAGTTAGTTACCATTTACTGCTCACTCAGCTCTGCTTGAATGCAAATAGATCAATATCCAACAATAATCACAAACTCTAAGCTGATTCGACTCCGAGTCCTAACTCTTTAGTTTAATAATATTATATGCTGGCCAACAAACAGTCACTTCCGAATTATCCAACCGAATAAAGTACAACTCTAGAGAGAGCTAAGGAGAAAGAGAGAGAGTTAATAAGCTACTTGGATTTTAGAGCAGCTGAAAATTTTGAGATCAAACTCATTTTGCCACTGCCAGCACTTCTGCTGAAGCTGAAAAGTGAGAGTCTAAAGTGCAAGAGCCACATATCTGTTAGAGAGTGACATGTGTGCCATGCTTTACTCCATTTATCCATTTATTTCGAAACAAATCTGCTAACGTGTGCAGCTTTTCAAAAGGAATAAAATGTTTTTCTTGTTCGCCTAGAAAATGTTCCACGTAGCCCCGATTGGCTTGCCTGAAAATCTGTGTATACCCACAACCCCATTCAATGCAAAAGCTCCAGGGAATATTGATGGAATCTCCGAAAGGCGTGAATAAATATTAAAAATATACGTCAACATTTCTTTACTTTTAGTCTAGTAAGTCTGCGCCATTCTTATATATGCCTAACAAAAACAGGAAGTATTTTCTCTGACAAAGAAGTTTTTTATCACAATATATGCCGCTTCAATTGTGAATTGTGTGAAAGTCAAATTGTTTTTTGTTGAACCTAATCGATGATGAACAAGTTTGAACTCTACTGAATGAAGATAACAGAATAGCACTCAGTCACTCAGTAGAACTGCTGCACGATAAAGTATAAAAACAAATCAGCGCATAAATAATAAAAAAATTTGACAAACAATTGTACGTGTTAAATTGCATATTATAAGAAAGTCGTACTTCCGGCTAAACAAAATTCGCTCACTAATTCATCATTCTATTTACAAATTATATTACTTGCAGCTTCGAGTCTGTTTATTTTATCAGAGTACACATTCGGGACAAAGGTCAATGTATTCATATGACGTCATGAACCAAATTCAATGATATAGTTCCAGTCGCATTGGTACAGTATAACGGTCGTATAACAGTATAGAGTTCGCGTTCTCAATTGAAGTATACAAGCGAGAAACAAATTTAATTTGATGTCTAATGCATCAATTAAAAGGATAAAAATAAAGGTTCATTGTCCCTCACCACCAGATAGAAACTGTCAAAGTAAAAGTAGAAAATTGCGGTTCTGTAATTATTTTCTTTTGTGGGGCTAGTCTAGTCTTCAAAAATCTTGTTTTTGTTGCAGAAAAAGATTGATTCGAATAGACAATTGAAAGGTTTTTAAAGGGCGTCGTTCTAAGGAAACGTTCAGCTTAATATGAAATAATAACACAATGAACCATCGTCAGAACTGATGAACTACGTACGTTGGTGGAATTTACGACAAAAAACCCATGTACAGAAATTACTCTTTTAGTACTTTGTAATTATATTACCACGCAATTTTATGCTTTGGTATACATATCTATATTAAGTATGCTTATATGTAATTTCCCTTCATAAGAGGGAAACGAGGAAACCGAAGAAAGTAAAAAATACTAGTTGGTATTAGGTGAAAGTGCAAGTTCCCCAAGATTTAAAATCTTGAGCTAAACAGCATGTGGCTTCTATTTGAATTCTGTCAGATTCAACTCAAACTCAATTCACCAAAAACTTACTTTCAAATTTGTAAATTCAAATGTGACTTCATCATGGCTGCATGTAACGTCAACCGTTAAAAATAAAGAGGTATAGTCATGAGTGTTATGCCCTTGCTAGTTCGTTTACTTTTACGAAGAAAATTAATTTTGCAAAGCGTTTCATTGAGTAAATGTTAAAAAATGTAATCTTAATCATTTCAAATGTTATTAAAGTCACAAACATGCCTTACTTCAACAAAACGAGATGTGTGGTAAACATTAAACATTTGTTTACGCTAATCATTGAAATAGTAGAAATAGAGAGAGTTGCGTTGTAATTTTTCAGAGGAAACTGCGCAATTGGTACTTTTACAAATTTACTACTGCGTGATTAGTTTAGGTAGCACTGCGTTTTAAACTTTCAGGGGTCGTACTCTACGGCTCGTAGAAATCGTCATTTCGTTTATTTCCTGGTTAACACCCAATTTCTTACTTGATTGGGAACTTAGCTTTTGGTATTACGCCATTTATTTGTGGGTTTCGGGTATTTTAGAATGAAAAAATGTAAACAGGATGAAGCTCCAGCGCTGTATTACCGTTAAAGTAGGTATCTTAATGAGTAAACAAGTGCAATTTGATGGGCCATGTCTCCGGCGGATATAAATACAATCTGGTTCTGGTTTTGATTTCCTTCCTACTTCGCTAGGAGAATATCCAATAAATGAAAAAAGGAAGTCTATTTTTCTTTTCACTCCAAAACGGCAGCGGTGCAGTCTTTGTGCTTGGGTCTTGACACAAAGAAAGAAAGCTACTTCCTACCGCTGCCACCTACCATTTCCTCTCTAGCTCATTTTGGCTCATAATTTTTCACGAAACTATTTGGATTTTGCTTTGCTCCTGTTGTTGTGATCAACCTTTTAAGTAGTTGTCACATGTATGAAATATTATTCTAAAAATCGTTTAACGTGGCCTTGAATGTTTTTTCATAATATTTTAGTACGATCTTTGTGCTTTAAATGAGTACAGCATACATGAAATTTATTACAAGTCCTTCTTGAGACAGCATAATATCAGAAAATCTACCGACATTTTTATCATGCTGCTAGGAGAGTGCGGTCTGCTGTCTGCTACTCGAACATGGACATTGCGAATTTTCTATATTTTCCGGAAACCCCACAGAGGTTTAAAAAAAGTTAAAATCGTAACATAAATTCTAACTCCTTTGTCTCCACGCCACAATGTCGCCTATAATATTTAAAATTATGGTTAGTTTAATTTAATGGCATTTTGACATTCAAAAAATTCATTACTGCGGTGCACCGCAACCGCTGCTACCTAAAAGCGGCTACACGAATATTTGCCAGGATAAGCGACAAAAGGGGAGAAAAATGAAAGCGGAAGTCTCCACTTGGATATTTCAATAGTATGCAATAAAAATTATAATGAGTCTGAGCTCAGCATTTTGCAGCCTAGAGAGTAAATAGAGTAGAATTTTGACGATAAGCAATTCATTGTACAAAGTGGGTGCCTGATGCCTACGCCAGTGATTGCCATAGAAGAACTCAGAGAGTAACATAATGCGATGGAGGTTGAATATCACTTTTCGGTAGTTCATTTTACTGATACATAAACTGTGCTGTGGGCCGTAGTAGGTTTCATTTTGTGCTGGAAGGAAGAAAGTCAGACTTTAGGTTAGTTCTTTTTGTAACGTGGGAGAGTTGAACCTTGAACAATTTCAGTATTAGATTTATGTCGACCACTTTACATAAAACATGTACCCGGTCGACCGGAAACCGGAATTGCTTATCTTTGAGAACGGCACGGTAAAAGTTTAATGGATTCACTCCTCAATGGGAAAGTGGAGAAGGGAGGATCTGAAAAGCGCAAGGAATTACACTGCAAATAAGGAATGATCGTCGTAGCAAACTTATTGTGCATTCCATTTTTAAAATTCCATTGCTCCATATTCATCCTTTCTTACCGTCTTTGTTGCTTAGATTTATATTATTATAATAGACGCCAGATTGCTGTGTGTACTCACCGGATCAACTAAAGTAGTCGGGCATGGCATAGACACACAATTTCAGACCAGAAAATTCAACAAATAATCTCGAGACATCTTGACTCTATCGGTGAAGACTGAATAGGACATAAACAACCCTTTCAGGAGTGCTTTAGTGTGAAGGTATTTTTGTGTTTGACAAGGCAAGAAATGGGCTAAGATTTAGTGCGGTTGCATGCAATTGTTCACTTTTCAAGAACAAACTCTGACGAACTTGGTAATTCTTTTATTTATTTATGCATAGACGTACACACCCTCCGCTCTGCGTAAAACTCACAGTCGGTGGTATCTATTTATATATTTTTGTTTACGATAAATCATTCATTCCGCAACTAAGTATTCTTCCTGGGAATCGCATTAGATTCGGATTTCCTGTTACTCACAGATGCTTAATGAGGCTTGATGAAAGAAAAATACTGGAGGACTTACAAAAATAACTTTAGAATTAGTTATGAACTACATACTGTGAATTAGGATTACGTAGCAATTTTCAATTTTTAAAGCTTATCGATTCACACCGTAAATACTAATACTCAACAAGTAAAAGCTATATAAGTCTAGTTGAATGACACAAAGTATACGTAAAACCTTACGTAAATCAAGATTATCAGACCGAAGAATTGAAATTTTACGGCCTTGGTCGTTCATGAATCATCACTATAACAAACATTTTTTTCAGAAGTCTACGCACCACACGAAAAGAGATAATGCGACGGGACTGTTGATATTGACACATAAACAGTATAAATACAATGTCGGGAAAAGCTATAGTCTATGATAATAATTAATATGCTAATTGAAGGTAGTAGATACAGATACTATATATAATCACACCAAATCTAAAGTACGCGTATACTGTCAAAAGTCTTTGAACGTTAATTGATCATTGGTAACCTTAATAAATATCTGTTCGGTGTTTCTGAGTGAATACTTACTTTTTACAAATCCTAAAATATTTTTAAACTTAGTGACTGTTAAAGTCTAATGTTAACCTTGCTTAAGGAAATTAACATCTCTGTACATTATAATATTACAACAATATTTCCTAGTACCTTGACTTTTTTTTATCCTTATCTAAATACAACACACTGAGATTGAGAATTGAATAAAAGCCCTACGTCTTTTTTTACTAGGGAAGCGCTAACATTTTTCTTAATATCACTATTGTGCCTATTAATATTATGCAATAAGCTACGAATTGCTCAGAACTTTGGAATTGTAATCCTTTTGTCATCGCTTTTCCTTTCATTATTTTTTGCGTTATACAAACAGAGAATCTGCTTTATTGTAGTGCAAAATGTGAGCGTGCAAAGTGGTGATGTAGGAACACCATCTAAAATACATTTACTGTGGAGATAGCTATTTTAGTTTGTTCATAGAAAATTTTTGGTACTTGTAAAGTCGTGTGTTCCGAGTCTCCCATGAACTCGCCGTCCAACTTTGTAGCTAAAATAATTCCTTTTGACAATAATTAAAAATCACCACAGGGTTGCCGCAACTTTACTATACATGCACAGTGTGCACAAAAGTTGAACCAACTTGGTTTTACTTCATTCATATTATTCCAGCAAAATTATAATTATTCAGCTCACACAACTGTAGAGTTTATCTCTACAAATTATCTTAATATTAACAACGAACGACTTTAAATATATTTTCTTACACTAATAAAAATAAGCTTGTAAAATTCCTTTGATTCATTATGTCGTCATAAAAATTGCGGAAGGAGACTTTCTCCAGGAAACGTATATTTTATATGGCACTCTGGACAAACTAGCCCAGTTCAAACTAATAAAAGACAAATGGTGCCAATAAATGAGAAGCAAAAGTCTTGCACAAATCAGCACTATTATGCAAAACAACATTATAAAAGTTATCTAGTTACTAGTCCATGAACAAAACTCTGAAGGAGATGGTTTACAGTTCTTACAGCTGCTCAAACACTCACTGCGTTTCTCCATTCGACACTACTACTTACAGACATTTTATTTGGTCCTTTCTCTCCTGATATACATTTAAACCTACACATGTTTCTAATTTAACATCCTTTGGATACTACCTACCTAACAGACAGCTCAATAAAGACCTGGGGCTACTCAAAATGGCTCATAATATGCTTGCATCTCGTAATTTTACCGTGTGATCCTTTTTTCTGTTTTCGTAATTTGTGAGTTTCAGCACCACTTTAGGTAAATACTGCCGTAATTTTGTCGTAGTTTTCTACAGATGAATGCTTATGAAGCAATAATCGTGTGTGTGCGTGATCATCATCGTGAAAGTAATGAAGTATAAAAAAACCTGAAATAATCTCTTCTAAACCGTTGTCGAAACAGTCGCTTGGTTATTGCAAGCGTTCATTCCCATGAACTTGTATTTATGAAAGCAGTGAAGATTAAATGAGAGCCTGAACTGTGTTCGAAACTGTTTGCTCATAAAGCAGTACAAGATGAAGTTGACCGCACTGTTGATGAGAGCTAGCATATCCCAAACTTCAGCCCAGGTATTGTAGCTGCAGCGGAAAAATTCGGGCCCGTACCATCCAGTAAGAAAATGCATGATTCCCTGTGGAAACTCGGTCAAAAGGAACAATACAAGAACTGCCATTAGCATTTTTGATGTCCGATCTGTCCGCTTCGAGCTCTTCCCTTTCGAGTTAGAAGGTCGGCGAATGGAGGGAAAGCGGATGAAGCCTTTGGTGAACCTCCGCATCCCGTTGTGGGTTTCCTTCAGCTCACCGCTGCTCTCTCCTGATGCTCGTCGACTGTTTGAGCCTGACTGCTCGCCGTCGTTGGGAACTTGAATGTGAAGCGGACTGGGGACGAGTTGGTTGCTTGAAAAACTCCCGTTCGCCCTTCTGTTGCCTACTGCAAGTGTGTCGCCTAAAAGAGCAGGCTGCTCTTCCAAATCGTTGTGAATACGCTTTATTACACTTGCCCGACCGTTTGACTTCCCACGAAGTGATGACTGGAATTTTCCATTCTGCCCGGAAGAAATCTCTTTCACGTCAGCCTCTGCAGGATGGACATCAGCCTTGTTGCCCTTGTTTGGAGATAATGGCTGAGACTCACCGTTTTGTGGAATTGTCGACATTGGATACCCTGCTGATTTCCTCTCCAACATTTTGTGATGTCTCCTGGCCTTGTACAGCGTCTATAAAATAGCATCAAATAGTCAAATAATTAAAGTTTTTCGTTATCTGCCTAATTTGGAGGAAAAGGTTACGAAGGAAAAATGAAAGAATGATGAAAGTTAGTCATGTTTCATAATAGGACGACAGTCACTTTCTCCTTCGCCTTTTCAACTTAATGGAATTTACATAGAATTCAAATCAATTTTATTGAATAAATAGCTACTCCCCTGCAGAGAGAAAATCTAATAAATCAAATCGTTGCAAGTCTTACCTACTTAAGTTACAAACAAACTAGCTAAGAGGATTGGAAACGAAAATACCGATCTCAGCTTTTTAAACATTCATTAGGGTATAAAT